>JABUQX010134415.1:20000-27500 GCA_015478945.1 Trachelipus rathkii | reverse complement strand
TATATAATTCTCTCGTTCCCCCAAATTTTCGCGTTCCCCAATCATGAGTCCCCCAATATATTTTCTTTTCAATGTTAAGGCGAACATACGCGCGCACACACACAACATCACACACACACACACTTCTATGATAGATAGATGTTCTAGAGAAATTAATTTTTTTTTGACTGACCTGACCGAACCTAAACTATATGCAAATTTTAATTTTTTAATTTTAATTTAAACTTTAATTTTTATTTTCTTAATTTTTTTAGTTGCCTTATTTTTAGTTTCCCCTAAAGTATTGAAAGATAAAAGGAAACGATTTATTTTTGTGGTGTCATTTTAAATAAGTTTTGAAAACACGTATATAATATTTTTTTAAAGTTATTTATAAAATTAATAATTATTATTTTTTTTTTAGTTTCTTGCATTACAATGTACGCTGAATTCAAAAATTATATAAGTTTTTATTGTAGATATAGTGGTTTTTTTTTAGATACAGGGGCACCTTGGCTGGAGACTTCCCATATATATATATATATATATATATATATATATATATATTATATATATATTCAGATTTAATTATTTTAAGATTATATATATATATATATTAATAGTATATATTAAAATATTATATATATAATATATCTTAATATATAAGTATATGTTATTACATTATATAAATTTATATATATCTAATAACATTAAATATTATATATATATATATATATATATTAACGCAAAGATATATTTATCATATATATAATCCCGATTAGCGTCGGGCGGGGTGATGTTGGCCACTTTAGGTATAACTCGTCTCCCCACTTTCCTCTAATACACTTTTTGGATTTTTTTTCCTGAAAATAAAGGCCCTATAGTAGGTCATAAGCACCACACAAAAAAAAATTAATAAATTCTAATATCATAGTTTTATTAAAGTTTAAAAAAGATCATTTAGAACTCAGTTTGAAGGGGATGAATCGGACTTACCATGTGGGATGGAATGGGCCATCTTTTTAAATTCCTCATTTCCTTTATAAGAATGATAAATTTGTATTCTTTATTGAAATATAGAAATGTCATCATATTACTTTAAAATAGAATGACAAATTTTTATTCTTATAATAAATAAGAATAAAAATGTGGGGCCCAATTTCAACCCATTCGTGGGAGAAATTTTGACACATTTTTTTTGAATTCATTATTTTATCCATATAAAATTTCATTTTCGCCATTTTTAATTTTTACTAAGGAAAGGCACGTTTATTATATTTAAATTAGCTATTCGTAATTAAAAATGTCAATATAATACAAATGCTTACAATATTAACAACAACTGATGGCCCAATTCACCCCATCATCAATTTTTATTGGGGGGGATTTTGAAACGGGCCAGTTAGCCCAGCGATTTTAAAACACTATCGCACTGTTTTGGGAACAAAAAATTTAGTTTGCCAGTTTAAAGCTACCATACTCAATGGAATACAAATGAAAAAAATATTATAATTAAATCTGTTCCATAACTTTCATTTAAAACAAAGTTAAAAAAAACTCGCATTTTTCAAATGTGAAATTCTATTTAATAACATTTATACACTAATTTATTATATTTTTTAAAATATAAAAACTCTCGAGAAATTAAAGAATAATCTAAATAAAACTTGTAGTCCTACCAAAATGAAGGCAAAAATTAAAAAAAAAATTTTATTAGTCACCCCGCCCCGACGCTATATAACCAGACTGCCGGATATCCGAGTATCCGGCTATGCCGGCTAATTCCACATTCCGATATCCGGCCGGTATCCGGTTAACTTCCAGCCGGATATCCGGTATCCGGCTATCCGGCTAATTCACTATCCGGCCCATCCCCAAATATTTATATAGAGTATATATATATATATTATATTATATATTATTTATATATATATATATCATAATATTATATATATATATTATATTTTAATATTAATTATAATATATAATATATATATATATATATATATATATATATATATATATATATTATATATATATCTATATATATATATTATATATATATATATATAATTTAGCTCACGAGCCATTTGCTGTGCATTAGTATAGTTGACTCAACTAATGTCTAAACTGTGAGTTTAGCAAAGCATTTAGAGTGCCCACATTTATCATGGGGCTTCTAAGCACAATCGGTAGAGCAACTATGTCAACAAAACACAGGGCCAGGGTTCGATTCTTCTTCGTCCGACCCTAGGTAGAAATTACCTAAGAGCAGTTAATCTCAGGAATAGGCAATGCCATTAGATGGTAAAGTTTTATGTTTTTATGACTAAGTGAAAATGTTTTTGCAGATCTGGATTGCTTTGTGAATGATTCTTGATGTGATTTTCCCATAGGTCGTCCTTTTACGTGGCACTGCGTTATTCGCCAGTGTTCCTTCTCGTCAGTCTACGACCGACCTCTGTCCACTTTGCCGAAACAGACATTATGTCAAGTGTAAGCCATAGATTTTTTATCTGTTTGTATATATATATTCTTTATTTTTAATTTTTATTCTATCAATACTTTAGAAAATTTTTATTAAATTAAATTAAATATTTTAAAACAATATTCAATAATTAATATGTAATATGATAAATGTTATAGATATAAATATATATATATAAATATAAGCTTGATTATATATATATATATATATATATATATATATATTATATATATATATATATATATAGATATATATAGATATATATATATATATATTTGAGTGTCTTATTATATAACATAAAAGTTTAATTTATCTCAAAAGTTTAATTTACAAAATTTATTACTCTTTACAACTTTAAATTTTTTTAAAGATAGAAAAATTTTAGTTATATCACTTTTTAATGTCGGGGGGTGTGTGATTATCTTTTATCAGTGGTTACCATGTGTGGGACTTTGTTGCATGAGACCCTATATATATATATATATATATATATATATATAATATATATATATATATATATATATATATTTATTATATATATATATATTAGATTTATATGTAAATAAATATATATATAGAAGGTATATATAGACAACTTTTATATATTAACAATAAAGTGAAATTTAAAAATAAATTAAAGTAAAAATAAAAAGCAACCAAAAAGTTTCTTTGCTCCATAAATTTAATACAAAATCCATATTTTTGTAATTTTTTATAATCCGAGCATATGTATGAGGAGTTTCATACACAAAATTCGCTCTTGTACGGGTTATCAGGAGTATATAACCCATACATAAGGTTCATTTTTGGATATTTCTGGTTTGTTGGTTAGAAAACATTATTTTCTGTTCAAATACTGTTAATATTTTTAATTTTATTTTTTATTTTTTGTTTTCAGCTTTCATAGCAAGTATTTTGGTGGCAGGAGCCGCTGCAGGAGAAATGATGATGCCAGTAATTTTTGGTTATGTAAGACTTCAATTTTATATTTTGTTGGCTAAATATATTTAGTTTTTATTAATTTTTTTGTTAAATTTTACTCTAAACTATTAATGTGAAATCGTTATAAATTTGTGATAAGTGGAATTATGGAGGCTAAGTAGCTCAGAGGTAGAGTGCCCTGTGCATTGTCTATCGATGAAAGTATATGAATAAAAAAAATTACTCAGGAAACATGGCATTCTTCATATTCTAATTACCACAGAGCTCCCCCAAAGAGATTTTGAAGCAGATCTATTTAAAACTGTAGTATGATGCCTGCCCTTATTACGGAGGTAAAGTAGCTCGGAGGTAGATTGCTCTATACAGTGTCTATCGGCTCTTTCACTATCATTTCAAAATACAGGCTTCATCTTCGACTCTGATCTAGAACCCCTTAATCTTATAGTAAGTTTTTTTTATCCGGCTTCATCCAAATCCTAATCTCTTCGGAAGAGTCCAAATGCTGATGAAGGTCTTTAAAATTGTGGACGCTTCGTATGTGCGAATATCCGAGGCATTATTACACCATAGTGATGGCCTTTGTTTACTTGTAGTGGGAACTTTTGTATATTAATGTAATAACATTGAAACTTTCCCCACTTGTAATTTAGTCTTTGAGAGCCTGTAATAAAAAATATGCATCTCTGTAATATGATAATTTGTACTTAAGAAATGAGAGCTTAAGTGCTGCAGTACGGGAGACTATGTTCACTTGTAATTAGAATCTTTGAGATTCTGTAATAAAAATCTGTATCCCTGTCATAAGAGATTTTGTGACCTAGAAATAGTCTAAATACTAAGAGGTGTGCTCACTTGTAATTAGTTTTTGAATGCCTGTAATAAGAGTTTGTGTTCCAATACAAAGATACTTTACTAACTTGCAATGTTTAATTTAGTCTTTGAAAGTCGACAATTAGAATCTGTATCCCTTCTATAAGAAATTTTGAATTCCAGATTGAGAATTTTTGTTTTCCAATACTAAGAGACGTTGCTCACTTGTAATTACAGTCTATGAATGCTTGCATCAAGAATCTGAACTAATATTATGATATATTTTGTACTCTAGCATTGGGTAGTCTTTGTGTTCCAGTATTAAGAAATTTTACTCGCTTGTAAACAGTCTATGAACGCCTGTCACAAGAATCTGAACTTCTGTTACATGACACTTTGTAATCTAGAAATGAGAGTCTTGGTTTTCCAGTATTAGGATACATTGTGTGCCTTTCTTAAGAAACTTTAACTCTTAGTATTGTAGTACCTCATATTTATGTAACAAAATATGAAAATAACATACCCCAAAATCTCCTACTTAAATGTTTTAAAATTTCCAAATCTCAACTGCAAATCTCAATTTCGATCTATGAATTGACATAAAGTGAGATTTACAAAGATTTGAAAATTTTACAGCATTTACTAAAAGATCATTCAGTTTTTTTTCATAATTCATTACTTAAAAATTTAAAGACCTTCTACATCTGTAATTTGAGTCCTTTTACATCTGTAGTACAGAAAGATATTTTGTGCAACTGTGACCCTCTTAATATTTAACTCATTTTACGTTCTTGCAGGAATTTGACGGCATCGGGCCAGTGTCGCTTTTGATTTCAGGCTTAGTTATGATTCTTTTGTCTTGTTTTGTTTACGTTCTCGTCAACTACGTTGGGGACACGATACTTCGCCAATCATGTAAGTGGGAATTCAAACAAGTTTGGAAAGTAAAACTTTTTAAAGTAACAATTATATAAAAAAAATTATTATTATTATTTTTATTTTTATTATTATTATTATTATTATTATTATTATTATTATTATTATTATTATTATTATTATTATTATTATTATTATTTTTATTATTATTTTTATTTTTATTTTTATTTTTATTTTTATTTTTATTTTTATTTTTATTACATCCTCAAAAAAATATATTTAGTTTTTTTTTATTAATTTATTATTATTATTATTATTATTAATTATTATTATTATTATTATTATTATTATTTTATTTTTATTATTATTATTATATTATTATTATTATTATTATTATTATTATTATATTATTATTTAATTATTATTATTATTTTTATTATTTTATTATTATTTTATATTATTATTATTATTATTAATTAATATTATTTTGATGCTGCTGCTGTTGTTGTTGTTGTTGATGCTGTTACTTTTATTATTAGCCTTTTTATTGTTATTGTTATAGCTAGAGTTTGCTTTGTATAAAAAAAACATTTTTTGTTTATGATTTATTTTGTATTGTTTTTATTGTTTTTTTTGTTGTTTTTTTTTGCTTTTTTGTTCTTTTTACAATTTTTGTACATTAAAATAAAAAAGCCCCCAATCAGTGGATTTTCTTTAATAACACCAAAAACACTTGCTTAATGAGTAAACATTTCTTATATTCTGAAAATTATTATTGAATCAATTAACAACTACCATTGCTTATTTTATTTCATGGCTTAACTTTGCAAACTCCAATATGAGTATTTTTCTACAATGGTAAATGGTACCTGGTTAACTAGTTAAGGTTTTTGATTTATGAATAAATTAATTTAACATTCATATAATTTCATTTTATGTTATCACTTACTAGTGATGACTAATAGGAGTAAAAACTGAGACCATTAAGAGCTGATTACTTGAGTTGCGAGTAGTTGCTATCATACTGGTATCACATAATTCATACATATTTAGAACGTGTATTATAAAAATATAACTGACCAGCTCCCAGCATGAGTACGTATGTAGATTGTGACAACTGGCATACCGGCAACTACATACTGTATATATATACTGTCTGATTCTGACTCAGCTTTAGATGCAACTGTTAATTAATTATTTCGATTTCATACTGAAAAAGTTCAAAAACAATTTTTGAACTGCCCAGCTGAAAATATAATTTAAGTTAATAAATAGCAAATACTGATCTTGCTCATTATAGGAACAGGACATATTAAATTGTCACTTAGATTAAAATTCATTGTTTAGCTACTGGATGAGCGATTATGTGATTATGCCTGGAAAAAAAGAAACCCCAGTTAATTCCTTGTTTAACTTTATAGACTGCGTAGCTTACAATGGAAAAATAGCAGTTTGTAAATTCTGTTTCATTGAGGTTGAAAATAATGAGACAACAAAAACATATACTGGATTGCTTAAAATGTAGCGATGACAACAAAATGAAATTCTTGGGAAATGAGATAAAGAGTACGAGAAAATCAGGAAAGGAAGAAAAGTAAAAAGAATACAGAAAAACTAGTATTTATCATTCATAATCTGAAATTGACAGAGAATCACAATAATGCAAATAGTCATTAAACTCATCATACCAAATGCAATTTAGACCAACACTCACTCTCAGTCAGGTTTTCCTGTACATCATCATAAGATTGCAGTGGCTATGTACCAGTTCTTCAGTATCATCACATGTACAATTGCCAAAATCCATAAAAAACATCGGGGCCTGAGAAAATTAACCTTAAATTCATTCAAAGTAGCAAGAATTTCGAAAGCACTGCTTCTGACTTATTCTCTCAAATATATCACATGATGATGATGAAACGGATTTGTCAATAGATTCCTTGATTAGATAGATGTCTGAGGACTCAAATGCTGATCATGATGATGACAAGGTTTAAATAGTCTAGTATTCATGTTTCATAATAAAAGCCCGTCAGTAGTCTTTGTACTTTGTTCTGAACTCCAGATTTTCATACTCATGAATAGAAAATTTTGATATTGAACAGTAGCTCCTGTTTATGGAGTACAATTATATGGAGCAAAACCATTCTCTAGGCTTTTTAGCAAAGAAATAGCGCTAAATAATAAAAATAAACAAAATATAAACTGATTAAATTAATAATATCCTATTCTGTAAAAAAAAAAATAAAAAAAATCTAATAATTTTTGCTCACGTTTAAATTTTTTTTTTTTTTTTTACACTAGATTTATTAGTCGTTATCATTATTATCACATTGAAAATTTTATTATTATTATTATTATTATTATTATTATTATTATTATTATTATTATTATTATTATTATTA
>JABUQX010134415.1:0-15000 GCA_015478945.1 Trachelipus rathkii | reverse complement strand
AAAACTATAATATAATAATACTAAAAAAAAATTAATAAAAATAATGCACACCTGCAGAGCCAAAAAAATAAAACACTCACAGATATAAAATAAATATTTAATCCAAATATGATAAATAATAATAATTAGAGTAGAACTAATTACCTTCCACTCCAAAGATTACTGTGTTAATTCTTCAAAAGGATCACTCTAACGATGATTAATCAAACCTCGCATCTCTGCCAATTGCTTTTATCTTCTTGTACTCTTGAGGACAAAACCTCTCTCAATTTATATTTCTACCTCTCAGATCTATATTCTGTCTACAAAAACCTACTACACGCATCCAATTTAATGTCAGTCTCACTATTCAAAAGTCTAAGGAACACTAGCTGGCAAAAACACACCCAATCCCAACGTAACGACCCCCACACAAAACAGATCGAACAAACAGCGCACTATGCGTGAACGAAATTAGTATTGAAAATTAGAGGATAATAATACATACGTATAAGAATGTCTTGGATTTTCTTAAGATTTTGAAAAATTATATAATTATAATTAATATATTAATGACCACTTCCCTTATTATTATTATATTGGATTATTAATTAAAATATGATTATTCATTTTTCTATTATTAATTAATTACTTCATTTAATATAATTGCGTAAATTAAAATTATTATTTTTAATTATTAATTTAAAAGATTATGTAATTAAAAAAAAAGATTTATGTTATTAATTATTAATTAATTAATTACTATTATTATTAATTTAATTATTTTGATTATATTGTAAAGATTTAATTTTAATTAGTTTAATATATACTTGGCTCTATAGCGTTACATATATTTTGTATTAAATTTTTAAGATAATTAAGTCTTTATAATAGAGGCCCATGAAGAGGTCTTCACTCGTGAAATTAAAATATAATATTAGGAATATATGATAAATAAAAAAAAATTATAATATATATATATAATATGAAGGAGATAAAAAAAAATATATTAATTATAATAATAAGGGAATAAAAATAATGAAATGTAAATATAAAAAATAAATAAATAAATAAGAATAAAAATTAATTATAAAATATTGAAAATATAGATATATAAAAAAAATATACAAATATATGTAAAAAATATAATATATAAAAAATAAAAATAAAAAAATAAAATAATATAGATAGAAATAATTTTCAAACTTCAAATTTATAAGAAGTAACAAAGCTATCAAAATAAAACATACAGGATAATATAGATATAAACACAAAAAAAATATAAAATAATAAATAAAAGGAATAAATAATATAAATATATATACCGTAGCATACTATACACGCTAAGAAAAGCGACTACAGAGTTCCGCATTGACAGTGCCTAGGGATATGAAGAAATATTCATCATTCCTTCCGGAAGGAAACGTGAGATCTTTCAACCAGTGCCGGTAAAGGTGTGAACGCTCTCAAAATAACAAAACTTTATCATATATATATATATGAGTAGCTATAAACTTATATATACACAATTAACTGAGTATATATATATATATTTATAATATACGAACATATAAAGTAGTATACAAATCTATACTATATGAACGATAATGTAACTAATTAACTCACAAAAGCGATACTCATATATACTGATATTATATATATATAATTTTATATATATATAGATAATATTAATATAATAATATATATATATATATAATACTACAACTAATATCACACAAACCAATACCATACTAATAGGTAAATATATATATCATAGAACCGATACTCCTCGAATAAATCACTATTGTGTGAGGGTTTGTGCGTGAGAATGACGATGTAACACAAAAAACACGCCCGCTTCGTCGCTTGTGTGTGTGTGTCGTTGAAATGGCCAACTAGTTGTGTAGAAAAATAAGACTGTTGTAGTGTGTGATAAGAAACCTGATATAAAAGTGACTCGTCGTGGAAAGCTGGACGCAGAGTCTAGGTCTGAGAAAAATATACTAAAACGATATATGCCTGAAAAAGAATATAATAAGAATTTTGTTATAAAAAACAAAAGAAGTATATCCTAGCAAACTATTAATCTCGCAATACAATTCATTGGAATAAAATGCGAGAAACACCTAGTTTTAAAGCTGAAGCAATAGAATAACCATATTTCATATCACAGCGCATCACCACACTAAGTTCTGCCACCATGACCCAAGCATAATCAAAACAGCTGAAACAGGAGAAACTGAAGTAGAATCCTCAAACACGCTGAAAGAACTTAGCAGAAGTACCTGAATCCCTCTTATAGAACCCTACAAGACTAACACCAGAGAACTTTCAATGTACCAAAGTTCCTACAAAATAAAGGCACACCATGAATGTTTTTAATTAATTAAATATATTAAAAATATAACTGCGACTAAGTGAATCACTTTAAATATCATATATAATAACCTGGATACGATAAAGCAAGTATAGAATATTGATCAAATGTAGGCATTTATATTCGAAGAATTCTGATAACTAGGAATGTTGGGCTAATTTACAAGACACGATAAAAGAATTACTGTAATAAAGACTCATGTACTGTACCATATATCAAGTCGAAAGACTTCAACATTAATTAACGAACTAGCTATATGGATAGAATGGATAGAAGAGAAAACTATGTGCACAGCATATCTTGAATAGGAATTTATGGTAATGATGGAAAATCTAACACACCGTCGAAACCGGAACTCCAAAGCTTGAATCGCGCATCCTCCATATTACAGTATGTAAGGAATTCGGAAAGCACAAACATGATTGTGTAAGTAATTGTAATGATATTACTGCCAAGAAGACCCGAAAGAATTAAGCTCAAAAACACAAAATCGAAATAAATGATAAATAACATTCCATATACGGGAAGAACAAATATGCTCAGAAAGATGAACACTAAAGTACATAACGAGTCTCAGCAAGACTTGAATTGCAGAAGAAAGTGCGGCAAAGAGGGTACTGGATGGTAGCTTCACATGCACCCCGCTCTCACGAACAGACAACGTCTCTACTCATGAATACAAACTCCTGTCGTAAGGAATGTCAAACAAGTGGAGGCATAAGATAGAAAACTGTGTCGTCTTAACACCGAATACTCTAGTAGACCAGATCAAGATTGATTGAATACGAGCAAAATAATTGTCCCTAGCCGCGGACGCGAGAATAAAACACACGCGGAAGAAAAAATCAATCATACGCACATGCGACCCTAATTGTCTACCCCAGAAGTGTACACGCATGATTACACAGACTGACCAAAGTCAGTCGATTCAACACAAGCGCTCGCACCCCAGACCAAGGGCCAACAAGCGGTAAGGAGTCCGAAAGCAAGAGAGCCGTCCAACCAAGCCTAACAGCCCTGTAGAAAACGTGAATAGTAAGTGTGATTACTCGAAGTATCCTTCCAGAGGAAGCTTAATAAAGAACCGTAAATGAGAGTAGAAAAGGAAGAGAGTTCAGTAGAGTGTATTAACTTTCCATGTGTAGATGCTAGATAGGGGCGGAAATGTCATAGCAATGGGGGGCGAGGGAAAAGGGCAAGACATCGAAAACGATCATTTCAGGGCACGGAGAAATAAGTTAGTATGTAGTGGATGATAAGATGACCTAAACTGAGTAAAGAGAGTGATAAATAAAGTGCAATGGATCGCAGTTGTACCGGTCACTGGTAATTGTGCTCGCTAAAATATAATAAGTAAAGAAATATTTGTAAGAGGTTAAAACGAGATAGTATAGGTGATATTTGCCGATCGTCATTGTGAGTAGGGTAAAGTAAATGGAAATTATAGTGTTTCATATAAAATAAAGATTCTTACAGTGATTCTAGTATCATAGTTGTGAAATAATATAATAAGGATATTAATTAAAATTCCGATAATGTAGTATCTGTAAAACATAAAAAGTAATCCGCGTGTACTCACCCGCGGCGGCGTTGAACCAAGAGCTCTTAAGAGTAAATGAGTAACATATTTGAGGATACAGTATCCCCACATATATCTCATAAGACGACATGGTATGGATATAAGTAAACATACTACAGAGATCTATATAAGATGAACTATGTTCAATACCGATTAAAATATTGTATAGTATAGTATAATCTGGCATGTATATAATAATTTAATACGATGATATATATAAATTAACAATATATGGGTTGATGGTGTGAGTGTCCTCAATATAAGAACTGTCTGGAAATTATATTAAATGAATATGTAGGCATCACGTTTAGATTAGTAATGACCACCATTGTATTATTAACGATAAAATGTAAAGTAACTAAATAAGATGATAGCGATATAAACTCGAAGACTTACTACTAGTAGTAGGATAAAATAATCTAAATTGGAATAACTATTGTAATCAATATAAATATCACGTAATGAATATTTGTGAAAAAAAGAGAACCGATTATATAATTAAGATGTATGAAATCATATACAAGCCTAATACTACTCTTTAATAATGGAACATAAAAAAGAAATTCCTAATAAATATAAATACCTAATAGAAATTAATAATGTCTGGTGTAACTCGTCATACATAAAAGCCCTGTTGCACTAACATTATAGAACTCGGGCAGAACACGGAAAAATTCGGAGTAATAATAATGAGGAGGGAAATGATAAAAAAATGAGAACTAATATTAACTTGACTCAGCTATTTATGTACATAAATTACAATATCAGCAGTATTTAATTCGAAGAGTAATTCTATATCTCCTGCCGCATGGAATGTAGTAATCACTAAATTGTACATAGGGAAAGAAACTCGAATAAATAAATTAATTATTTTAACTTCTTTATTTATATGATTGTTTATATACTATTGGATAGTAAAGCGGTGAGGGAAATTATAATATGAGAAAGTAAAAATTAGAATAGAGTGAAAAGAACCAATAATCTTAGATACACATTATATAATGTATTAACAGCGTCTCTATATATCATCAGAAATGTATATAGTATAATACTTGCTGCTTAATATATATACTATACGAAAATAATCTCTGCCTGACCCCTATTAAAGACTAGTAATTCTTGTGCTCAACTGCCAGTGCCTCGCTATCAACGAGAAGTCAAAGACATATCTGCCAAGCAATTTCACATATCTCAGAACAAATTTACTACATGCAACGGATGAAATAGGTACCGAATACGGTTCATGGAGATCAGCATCATGCTTCATAAGTTATACTTCTATCTATGATGAGCTCCTCGAATTACTTTTCATACAATATGCTTGCATCATGATAGAATAATATAATAATACGACTTATAGTGCTATCTTCTTCATAAAATTCTGAATTTGTATTATATTGATAATCAATATGATCGATGAGAATGCTAAAAACTAGTAAAATCATATATATGAATTAAAGAGATCATCAATTACATAATAACCGGGCGATCAAATTTCTAACATCTCCTTCTTTTAACCTAAACGGACTTCCATTCCTAAGTAGTCTTAATGATTAGTTGTGTTAATTTGATATTTGAGTAGACAATTTGTATCAAGCTATAAACTAAATAATAAATTAAAATCCAGTTTTGGATATTGGAAGAGTTTAGAGTCATTTGTTCTCTTTTTAAGTATTTTTTATGGTCTTTTCAGGAAAGTAGTCAGGTTTTAGTAACTAGATTGTGGAGCGGTTAAAGAGTCTTCAGATTGTAGATAAATTTGTAGTTAT
The DNA here is from genome assembly GCA_015478945.1 of Trachelipus rathkii. Lineage (NCBI taxonomy): Eukaryota > Metazoa > Arthropoda > Malacostraca > Isopoda > Trachelipodidae > Trachelipus > Trachelipus rathkii. The sequence continues at coordinate 9,296 of JABUQX010134415.1, read as the reverse complement.
GATGTGAAATATACTTTAATATGTTGATGATGTAGACGACGAGAAACACCGAGTGTAGATCAGTAAGTAGCCCGATGTGTGATAAAGTGTTAGGACGCAAATTATGGAAGAAAAGAGGAAATAAATTTCGGTGGAGTATTTCCTTTGTAAAACATAAATACGGCATATAAAATCGAATCTTATAAAGATTAAAAGAAGTGCGACTAAATGACAATTGAGAGAATATATTTATATGTGACTGGCAGTATCAGATAGTTAATTGCTTTTGCTATTAGAGTCTTTCTCCAAGTACTGTTATGGATGGTCAACTGGCGTGTGCATACCGAGGATAATAATTGCATTGGTGTGAGTCATATTGTTAAAAAGTAAGTTGTTTCTATCTATTATGACCAATTTATTATGGAATAACCTTTTAAGGGTTTCCTTTTATTTTGTATTACTTACCTTTCACAGAATTAGACTGGCTGTGTGATTTGAATCTAAAATTTTTAAAATTATTTTCCTTGCCAATTTAGATAATTACTAATTTCTTAGTTTTTTTGATGCGGTTGGTTTGAATATTGATTCATTCTTATTCAGGTTATTGCGTGACGTCATCAAGATGAGTTAGGGGTCGTGTCATTGTGACGTCAGATCTATGACTAATTTTTTTCAGCGTTATTTAATTAAAACTACTATAAAATCTAAATTATATATATATCATGTGAATATCCATTTCGAGTTTTAATTGCTAGTCAAGTGTATCCATGATTGATACTTCTTAGCATGAACATATCTGATAATAAGACAATTTTAGTGAAATATTGATTTAATAATTTTTAATGAATCCATATCGATAAAGAAAACATCTCAGTGAACCATATTTTGAATAATAAGACACCTTTTATGAACACATTTTTATGATATTCATTTTTGAGTAGTGACAATTATTGATAATGAAATTAGTGCTACATTTTAATGAACATAATCTATATAACAGTAAGCTTTTAATGATGAATATACTTATCCTGATACCCACTTTTAGTGACCATATTCGGGTTATAATCATAACAACTTTATATGACTTTCAATATTTTCCATGATCATTTGTATGGAAATATTTATAATATACCTACCTTTTTAATCGATCATTATTCCTCATCATGAGTTATCATATTTTAGTGAACAGTATTCTATAAATCCCATACACCTTTTAATGATCCATATGTTATGATACACTTTAGTTCCACAATATTCGTAATTAGAAATGATGATACATTTCTAAGTTAATCCCAAGGTTCAAAATCAATAAACTTCTAATGAGGCCTAATTTGAATTATTGATAGACATTTTACAGCGAACCATTCGGCTACAACAAAATGAAAAATTAAAACTTTTTAGTGAACAATAATAATCAATATGGGAAACTGTTGTTGTCTTAACATAATAATAATTACGGCCTTTAGTGAATATTAGGAGCTTATTTTCTTAATCGTCACTTTAATGATAATAGGATCAATGACCGTAACTTGTTGTCGAATAATTTATCGATAATTAAAGTACTTTTTAGTGTGAGAAAATTAAAGCTGAATTTCAATTCGTATTTGAGATTTATCATTATTGAAATCTTTTATCGAATATAAACTTCTTTTAGAAATTATTAGAATTATTATTCGAGGGCTAACAAAATGTAATTTCCTTAATTAATTCTTAGTATCCTTAATCTAAAGATTGAGTTAATTCAGTGGAGATTAGGCTTGCAAAAGTATATACTTTTCAATGTCTTAGCAGAAGTGATTCTGGACTTTTGGAATGTGACGATTTGTCCTTTTGTGTGTTCCCTAAGTGGATTGCAGTCAATTTTTTGACGTTGATAGTGTTTCTTTTGGTAGTGTTGCGTTGAAGGTTAAGACAGTGGATATAGTATGATATGATGCTGTTCTTTTGCCTAGCAATGAAGTTTAATAACATTTAATTCCAATTCTAAAGGAAGCGGTTACTCTCTGCATCCTAGAAATGCCTGTTGTGATATAAAAATCGAGGACCATATTCATTAGGAAAAGCGAACTCGAAGATTATATGCGCGCGACGTCCAAAGAGACACTAGTCTATATCTTCTATGTTAGGCGTTATATTTTTCATTCAATATCTAATCAATCAAGCAACAAATGTACTAGAAAGGACCAAGATCTCTCTATTGTGGTATATAAGAAGATCTGGAAATAGTAATTCTTATTATATTAAATGTGGAGTTTCTACACAAACTTCGATCATATGATTTCAAGCGACTTTTTATTATTCTGTCTGATTCTTTGGTATTTAGAGCTGTTATATATTGTATTTAGAATATAACAAATTAGAACTATGTTATAACAGATGTGTTAATGGGTAATTTAGAGAACGTGTATAACAAAAATCTAATAGTACAATATCCTATCAATACTTGTAATGATATGTGAGAGTAGTTTATATAAAACCGTGTTACTAATGAAGGTGAGTAGTGAGGTCTACGTCACTAACTGTAGTATATTCGATAGATCAAGCACAATAATTTTTAGAGATAGTGAGATGTAAAATAGTATATCAGTAATATCTAATATATGATAATGAGGTATCAGAGATAAGTAAAATAGTAGTAAGGTATATAGGGATATATTAACTTATATATGCTATCTTATAATTTATATATTCTGGTATACTAAATAACTTTACGATCCAGTAGCTATCAGAGCAAATAAAATTAAGATAAAAAACTTTAAATTATTTTATAGCATTGAGTAGTGGTATATTTAGAGTTATTATGCATTGGTTGAAATGCATTGAATTTCTCAGTAGCTAATAAAAGTAATGTTTTTTATTTTTTAAGTATTTATCTTATTTATTATTTATAAATTAATATTATATACATACTTATAGATGAATTATAATATATGATTTCACTAGTGAAGTAATATAATGCTCCTAAGACGGAGTAGTAATAGTAATACTGAAAGATCACTTCGTACTCATTGACCATGTCCTCTGTACGCACTAGCTCCGTCGTTGTTTAACGCGAACCAAAAAGTTAAAATCGAGGAGAGCAGATTAATAAAAGAATGTGTAAGTCCGTCTAGTTAAATAAATATAAATAATATCATTAAATATATAGGAATAATAAAGTAATTATGTTAACCGTCTACAAGATAGCAATAGACTGAGTTAACATAGACGCGATGCTGTTGTGTATATTTTAGAGTCGACAATGCACGCAAGCTGTACAAGAGAGTAGGGTATCAATGCTCTTTGGAGAGCATGCATTCAATACGAGGAGCCTCAACTCGTTTGATCTTTATCAATGGACAGTAGTCAACTTGTCACTGTTCTAATAGAAGATAGTGTGTAAATAGAGGCATAAATTTAAGGCCTAATTATCGAGATCTTATAAGACACAATTACAAATTATTATAAATATATAAAAACTATAATAATTTACAAATATTTATGGCATTATAAGGAATAAGTCATTAATGTAAATAAATACTCTCTATATATATTCTTTAGCAAATAAATTAAAATATAAAATACTAGCCTACGAACAATTACAGGTTTTCAAAAAATAAATTAATTGAACTAATAATGATATAAGATTTTCAAATATATATATAATATAATAATATATAATAATTATTATATATATAGATTTTTAATTAATATAATAATAAGTTTAATATATTTAATATATTTTACGAAAAGTATATTTAAAGTACAAGAGAATAACATTATTAAATAAACTTGAAAAACACAATTTTACTGATTGAATAAGATTTCAATACATAATAATACTCGATTAATTTGGCATATATAAAATTTATTATATAATATACATTATATAGAATTATAGCCAAAATACTCAAAATCGAATTGAATATATAAAATAAATATAATAATAATAATAATATATATGAAAATTAATAAATATATTAACTATATACTTAAATATTATATTGAATATATAATTAATATTATATCATTCCCATTTTTATATCTAAAAACAAAAAATTAAGTAAAAAAATAATATTATATTAATTACAATAATAAAGATTTTAATAAAATAGCTAAGTAATCTTATGTGATTTGATAATCTTTTGAAGTCACGCACCAGTTCAATGTAGTTTAATACACACAAGATTTATAATTGATTATAATATACCAAAGTGTTGGGGTAGAACCGGTGGGAACAGCGTAGTGAGTCCCACTAATTCAATTCACAATTATTGAGATGGGCCCTCCTAGATCAATAACGCCAGTACTGTTGCGTTCTCATGCACTTGCGTAACGTACACTCTGGCCGTAAGCTTATTAAATAGCACATAAGTAGTGTTTACACTATGTTTATTAAATTTAAATTATTGTACTTATTTTAATTAGGATGAAGTTAGACTATTCTCACGGGTTGTGGTCAGTTGATTGATCTAGAGAAATTTGACGACTAATCTTCTACACGGATTACCATTAGTTATGTATCCGCTAAGGAAATAAGAGAAGATATCATCTGCGTGTGTTAGGAAACAATTTTTATTTTCGTGAGCACGATTTTCATTGCCAATGTGAAATGTTTGATAAGAAGTCATAAATGTTATATATACTTTAAAATTTAAAATACAATATTGTATACAATTTTATAATTTTTAAGTAACACCTAAAGCTGGATGCAATAGATTAGAACTATCTCTTTCACACTTGTGTAATAAGTGATTGTTTTTAGTAGACGAAAGGCACTAAATGTATATTCCTGTTGCGTTATTGTGTTTTAAATCTGTTTATTGAGGTCTATGGTAAAAAAATATTCACAAATTTATTTTGTTTGTGTTGTGGCTCTATTTTAGCTTCATCATATTAAATCCTCACACAGACTTTCTCAATTCGCAAATGATCTAGAATAGCGAATCTGTTCATTTATTAGTCTATAAGATTTCGCTTAAGTAGTCGTGTTTGTGTTCTTGAGTATGTAATTAGAATTGTTATTCATAATCATTAGACGAACCGCTCGCAAGTGGCTTATTTGACTAATATTTAAGAGGTACGTTTAGCTTGATTTCATTTTCCATGTCATCTCAATCTCATTATCTGAGAATTTCTTGAGAGTAATAAGATGAATTCTCACTCAGTGAAATCATGTATTTGATAATTAACTAATATAGTAATAATAGATGTTGGTTCTGTATATATATATATTTCTATATATTCCCATTATTTATGGTGAGTTATAAATGGCTAATTAATAGATCTGTTCGGATATTTATGTAAGTTTATCCTTTAGCTAAAGTTTAACTTTCAAAGCAGTGTAGGTAAGATACATTTTTTGACTTTTACTTTATCCATCCAACTGATATGGATCATCATTTTGATATCTAATCGTTATTTTCTTTGGTGAATAGTTATTTTCAATCATTTGCTCTAATTCTTTTGGTAATGCGTGTGTTTCTTCAATACTACTGGACTGTAGAAATTCTTCAAGTAAATCTGTTATTGATTTACTTGTATGAGGTGTTGGTTCTGTTCTGGGGTAAGTATTTTTGTTTTTTCTCTCTCTCAATGGTATGTGCGAATATTTAAATTGAATTTTTAAGTCATCAAGCAAAGTTTTTTTCAACTGACAACACAAGTATAAGATACAACTGAATTCTACACCGTTCACAACACATCCGTCTAAAATACCGCTTACCCGAAAGAAACTTGCTTTTTAAGACATTGGAGAATCTAAATAGTTGCATTAGTAATGTATAAGGATCGATATATCGCACACGACATCCAAAGCGTTTTCACTTAGTTTTAATTATACATTATTCATTCTCTTTTAAACCGTCATCATTGTTCATTTGAAGATGGTTAATAAAAATATGCTTCCTTAGCGCGTTGAGTAAAGGTTAATATTATCAATAAGAGACAGAAGCTGTAGAGGCGCTGATTTTTATTGGTAGTTTCTTCAAAATGGTTTCAATAAGCATAACTTAATGTCTAAGGTGATATGTGATATGATTGTCATTTTTCCAAATTAATCTAAGATTGTTAAACATTTGGATACGTAACTGCGGTATACCGTACGAAGCAAGAAATTCTTCTTTTGAGCAAATAAAACTTCTATTCCATCATTAAATGAAAAGTGTAACTATTATCCCAGCCTGAATGTGGAATAGTGATACTTTCTAGATAAAACCTATCTCTCAAACGATAAATGAGAAATCCCGCAGATATTTCGAATATTGTGGTTTGAACCTCAAATTAAGTTTTTAATTATTCGAACTTGAGACATTTCTAAACATTAGTAAGATTTTTTAATTAATATGCACTTACTCTTAAATTCCAAAATCCCTCGACAATAATCGCCCGTGCAATCGCAAACCAAAGCGGCCGGAATGCGGAATCCTTTAATAATGTGGGAGTGCCTGGGGGATGGGTTTGACTCTTACTGATCAACGTACACGGAATTATATTTAAATACTACCTGATTCTGTAGTTTTGAGGGTAGGGAACAGTGCTTAAGTATATTAAATATACCAGTTATCTGAACTAGTGACGGGATCGAAACTAAACCTAATTAGCCCCTTATTGACCTTAGTTACCCATTCTTTTTCACAAAGTATGAAGAATTTTAATATAAGCTAATCTAATTATATTAAATAACTCCATAAGTATAATTATTAATTTGTAAGTAGTCCGTTGTTTTTTTTTTCTAATATCATATTTTCAAATAAAATTTTTATCTAATTTCTAAACTTAAAGATATATTAATCATGTTTAGCTAAATAAGTCAGGCATATCAAAAAACTTATTCATAAATTTATAAAAAAAATAAGGATTAAATATATTTTAATTATAATAATTATGTACTTTTTTTTATTAGGTAACACTTATACGTATGGCATTTATCCGGTTAATAAAACTCATGTAAATGACTATTGAACGCGAGAAGTAACACTGACATTATTTCTGAAATGTAACAAATATTCTTATATTTTTAGAGAATAAAATCTAAAGAAAACAAGCAGTAATAAAAATAGGGCCATATGATTAAATATTCTCATCTTAGGTATAACGTATAGCGTTTGCCTGCATTCAAGTAATCGATTACCATATCAGGTTATAAATGAATTTAGTTGTTAATATACCTATCGATCTCAAATCAACCCTTCCTTAATAATTTTCAGAGTATGATAACTTTTTGTATGATAAGTTATATAAATACAAATATAATCAATATGTGAAAAAAAATCAGTATAGACCGAATTTTTAACCCTGAAACATATATTTTAATTCTCATACCTACCTTTAAATTCTTTCTCACATTATTAAACAAATGTCATAAAAGATATAACCATTTTCTTTACTCTCATGCACAAAATGTACGTTTGCTTTATTTATAATTAATTTATAATTTTTAAATCATATATTATTATTACTGTACATATATCCTCCAATCATTCATTTTAATTATTGTCAGTAGAATATATACTGATAAATAATAAAAATATTTATTGAAAAATAAAATATCAAATAATAAAATAAGGAGTTTATAATAATCCGTAAATCAACATATTAAAATCAATCCACATAAAGAAATTACATATATAAATATTATATAATATAATTATATATTAATATTAATTAATATATATAATTATATATATTATATATATTAAATATATATATATATATATAATAATATTATATTAATATATATTATATATATATTAATATATATATAACGTTTAAATTGTTTGATTATCTCTAATTTCCAAAAAGTGTGACACACTATAATATTCACCTTACAAAGAAATATTAAGGGAATATATCGAATATATAAAATATACTTACACGTAAATTGGCCATCTCCTTTCTCACCTGTGTCATACGGTATGTGTTTCTAAGAACATCCTCCTATTTTTTTAGACATCCAACCAATAATTCATCTTAACAATAGTTTATGCTATCATCGGCATCCCAATATTTCTTATTTTAATGGCCGATTTTGGTAATGTAAATCGCCCTCTTCACACAATATTGGTTGGAAAGAAATCCAGTTGTGAAGTCGTTAAAAAAAATGTCATTTTAAGTGATATATATTACACCCTAGCTTGTTCACAGATCTTCTTGTCAAGTTCTCGAAAATTTTCAGCTTTGAAATTTCCCAGAGAAAAAACCATGCGCAAAATATTTAAGGGATTTCCAGTAATTAAGTCGAATGCGGATTCAGTTGCACTAAGTCTCTAAACCAAAAAATTCATAAATCTACTATTTTATATGTCGATGTAGGGGACTAAAACAGGAATAAAACCTTGCTCGCTTCAATCACTAGGATTAGCCACCCTCGCTGACAACATATTTAAATGGGTGGTGTTCTGGAGGTGCGGTCATCCTAATACCACCTCGCCGACAGGACAACCAAAACGTTACTTGTGCATTAAGCATGTTGAATAAATATTAATCCTTATACCGACAAAATAATAAGTCGATTACTTCAAGTGAGATTCAATCACTCAACAACTTACCCTATATAACTTGGAATTTAATTTCAGACAATATGTGACTACTATGCGAAATCAGGTGAATTGGATTTCATTCATTATATATGATATATGTTAGCCTTTCTTGGAAATATTAGATTCAGCAATGATGCCAAAACGGAAATGGAGGACATGCGTTTACCGGCCTTTAATCGTTAGTATATGCTCAGATACACTGATCGTCATGGAAGGGGGCAGGTGTTCTGATCCCAAATGTCCGGGTTCCTCATAGTGAGTAGAATTACCTTTAGGAAGTTCCCCTCTCCTAGAATAGGAGTTTGATTGTATAATTGTGTGAACTTTTTTAATTAAAACAAATAAAAATAAATAAAAAATTACCTATTAATAAAGTACTTGCACTTAATAATTATCATAATGGGAATAATTTTAAACCTAATGTTTAGTGCATCCATTCAGGCCGCTCTCAAATCGTTGACTATTTAGGTGATAAATCAGGCTCATCGGCTTTAAAATAACAAATATTATCTGCTTCGAGATTCTTTATTCATCTCTGACGGAAAAGGTTGTCAATAACTTTACTGGATGGTTGTAGGGTAATTGTCACTGTCGTAAATCATAACGCCAAAGTGATTCTGCCATGTTTTTAGGAAAAAGTTCCAAGAATTCTTTGAATGTGAGAGGTCACTTGAAGCTCCTTACTTATGTCATCTTAAATGATATCAGAGGAGTCTGAGCTTGCCAAGAAAATCTGTGAGTAATCCCTCTTGAAGTTAATGGCTTGTTGTATCTTATTCGACTTGTTTATGAGGAAAA
>JABUQX010134413.1:22500-29491 GCA_015478945.1 Trachelipus rathkii | reverse complement strand
TACTTAATTCACTTTCAATTTGTAATATATTATATATTTGGAGACTCCTAGGTAATTTAGGCAAGGTGCTTTAAGGTATCTTCTATGAAGAAATCAAAATACTTTAATTTGGGTGAGTGTAAGCAAATAAACTGATAGTCGATAGCTTAGTATATAATCGTTTTATTAAGTGTTTATATATATATATAACAAATAAGATCTAAATGTATGAAAATCAATTAGCATTCATACTAATATCTACTTTCATGTAATAACTTGTGAACTTCCTAGGTATTAATTTAAGAGCAGGTTTGGCTTTGAGGTAATCTTGCTTTAGAAGATACTTATATTATTAAAATACTACATTCGTGATGTAGCAAATAAAGCGGTAGTCGAGCTTAGGTAAAATATATATCGTTTTAAATTTATAATACAAAGAAATTTAAAAGAGAGCTGAAAAATAAAATTAAGCAATTCATAACCTATAAATAATATTCTCATGATTAATAAATTTTGGACTCCTAGGTAATTTAGGCTAGGTATGTTTATAAAGGTTAATCTTCTTTAAAGAATTCATAAATAACTTACATTCTTTGTGTAAGCAATTAAAAGTCGAGAGTAGTCGAGACTTATGAGTATATATATAATATATATCGTTTTAAAGTGTTATAACAAGAAATCCTAAAGTTGAAATAATAAGATGAAGGAGCAACAATTTTTTCGACATCATTTCTTTTAAGTAATTAAATATTTGGAACCTTAGAGTAATTTATAGGTCACAGGTGTATTGAGGTAATCTATACTTTGATGATACATCTAAATCTAAAAATACATTATATCTGTGTAGATAAGCATAAATCATGAGCGTAGTCGAGCTTAGGTTATCGTTTTAATCGTTTTAAGTGTAATAAATAAGAAATCTAAAGTTTGAAAAATTATGAGCATTCATACTTAAATATTCACTATTCATGTAAATAAATTTTGGACTCTCTAGGTAATTAGTAGCAGAGTGATTTTGAGGATATTTTCTAATTTAATGTAGAATCACTAAAATCTTATCAATTCTGTTGTAGCATAAGCCGTAGTCGAGCTTAGTATATATATTCAGTTTTCATTTGTTAATTAAAAATTAAAAATATTTAATTTGAAAAAATCTGTCAATTCATATCTAAATCACTTTCATATGTAAAATAACTTGGATCTATCACCTATGGTAAATTATTATAAGACATAGGTGATATGAGGTATTTTCTTTGAAGAACTCTATAAACTTACACTCTGGTTGATATGCAAATATAAACGTAGTTCTGAGCTTTAAGGTTATTTTTCGTTTTTATAAATTGTTAAAACATATAAGAAAAATCTTTGTTGAAAAATAAATAATTGCTAATTCTTTAATAAAATTCATACTTTCATGTAATAATTATGGACTTCCTCACGATAATTTAAGTAGCAGTGAGTGTATGAGGTATCTTTTTTGAAGAACTCTAAAAATATTCTTCTGGTGTAGCAATAAAGTGTAGTTGAAGCTTAAGGTATATCGTTTTTAAGTGTTATAACAATAGAAGTCTAATAATTGGAAACAAATAGCATTCAATACCTAATAAATCATCTATTCATTAGTTTAATTTGGACTCCTAGGTAATTTATAGAATAGAGCAGGTGTTTGAGAGTAATCTATTCTTTATTGTAAAGAACTACTTAAAATACTTTATACATTCTGGTGATTAAGCAATAAATTGCAAGATTAGTTACGTAGCTTAGTATATTAATACGTTTAAGTAGATTTAATATAACAAAGAATATACTAATATAAGTTGAAAAAAAATTGCATTTCATTATAACACTAAATCTCAACTTTCATAGTATTCATATTGGACTCCTAGGTAATTTTAAGGGCAGGCGTTTGAATAAGGTTAATCTATTCTTTGTAAAAAACTCTAAAATATCTTACATCTAGGTGTAGACAAAAAAGCACGATAGTCGCGTTAAAGGTATATATATCGTTTTTAATAAGTATATAACAAAAGAAATCTATAAGCTGAATAAAAATTAGCTATTACATTACATAAATCCACTTTCTCACATATAGTAATAATTTGGACTCCTTAGGATAATTTAGGCAGTGTTTAGGTTAATCTTCTTGTAGAAGAAATATCATAAATCTTTTAAATTCTGGGAGCAATAAATGACGTATAGTCGAGCTATAGCGTTATAATATTCCAGTTATTTAAGTGTTATATACAAATATTAGGAAATCATAAAGTTGAAACATTACATTCATATTAAAACTAAATCACTTTACATGGTAATAATTTGGGACTCTACTAGTAGTTAATTTTATGTGTCCTCAGATGAGTGTAGATGATATGCTTTCTTATTTTGAAGAACTTATATATATACGGATATATTCTGTGGTAGTAGTCCATAAGCCGTAGTCGACCGTTAAGGCATTGTCGTGAAGAAAATCGGAGTTTTAGCAGTGTTATATTAAACACAAGAAAAGGAAAAGTAAGAAAAAAGGTGCATAGAGGAAAGAAAACTGAAATATAGCATTACCATCACTATATAGTCAAACGCTTCATGTAATAATATTGGAACTCCTCTAGAGATTGAGTTCTGGGAGCAGGTAGTTTAAAGGTTATCTGTCATAGAGTTGAAAGAACTCAGCCTAAAATATAACTGTATCATTGCCTGAGTATAGCACAATAAACGCGTAAGGTCCGATGCTACGGATAAAATGATGATCGGTTTTATATTATCTCTTTTTGACGAGCCAAGGCTCTGAGTCCATGGAGCGCTTTAGACACATGACTGTCGTATTGACGGTTGTAAAAAAATAAAACGTCACATAACAAATTAATAAATTTGCTTTTAATTAAAATTTAGTGGAAAAAAAAAAAGGAACCAAAAAATTCACATTTAATAATTATCTTTCGCTGTGTCAGTGCTGGGTCAGCGTTTGTATTTATTTTGCTTAAATACCTTTTGTGGATTAAATAATAATATTATTAGTGGTTGAGTAGTGTATCATATAATAGCATATGTTATTAAAATATGACTTGAGAAATAAAAAAGAATTTAATATCATATATATATCTATATATGATATAAATATATAATAATTAGTGAGTTGCATTATATATATATTACAAAATTTATTTAGCCCATTTCTTTTGAATTATTATATTTAAAACTATTTGATATATTATATGTAAAAATAATATATAATATATAATTATAATAATTGATAATATCAATTGATATAAATTATTGCGTACCTATAAGTATAGAACCATTTGGGTAAATATAATGCATGTTGTAAAAAATAAATGTATCCGCGCTTCCGATGAATACAAAATTAGTAGATTACCACTCAATTGTCCTAATGATTATTAGTGTAATATAATGGTCGAGTATAAGTCCGGTATATATGATAGTATAGGACTCTAACGTGAAAGATTTATATATTACTTTATACCTACATTATTAACAGTTCAAGAAGGATAATTAAGATAAACACCAATAATATATATATTGGCGTATCCGGGTTAAGCTTACTGAGTACTATAGTTAAGTAGACACTCCGTATACTATCAGATGCACTATAAATACATATAGCGAGTAGTAGCAAAGTGATTCGTTACTTGTAGTTGAACAGTTAGTGTAAGTGTGTCAGTATATTGTCTATTCTATTTATATTTGACTCCGTCTTTCTGCTATAAGACTTATAAGAATATGGGGTACACTAAGTCACCTAATCTCTAATAGAAGTATAGAGAAGAGAGGCACTGCACGAGACCTGGATGAAAGAATCCCATGTTCTGTGGTGTTAAAGGTAAGGTAGCCAAGTAGAGTATACTGAAAGAATAGAATATAATGAAGAAATTATTGTATTAAAACATTGTATGGGGTTGGTAAGGGGATGTGAGTAATGGGGAAGGAAAGAAAGAAATTTAGATTGAAGGGGCTTCCCAAGTAAATAGAAGTAAACAGATCATTGGGATAATTGGGGGAGGTAATAAGGGGGTATACAATATAAAAATCTCACACCCAAGCATCTTAGAATATATAAAGTATATATGACCAATATATGTTCAATTATAAATACCAAGCACTTTTGAAAACATCTGCCATGCTGAATGTGCATGCTTGGTTCATACTACTGTTACGATAAGTGAGCGGGGTACCCTAGAGATTTATAATAGCTCAAACAGTATTTTAAAAATTGCTACTCACTTCACAAAATAAATGTAGTTATATATTCAAAAATAAGAAAAGTAACCAAAAGAGAGTTCATTAGGCTGACTTCGTTAGAACGAATATCGATTATGACGACAACAATTAGTCGGACAAATCAGTCCTATTAATCACCAATTATCGTGGTATCGTGCCGACATCGTTGACGTCCTCAAGTCAGACGAAAAGGGTTAATAAGTGTTATTATTAACTAACAAAGAAACTAAAGTTGAAACATTAGCCATTTACATTAACTAAATATCATTTCAGATAATAAATTGGATTCCAGGATAATTTAGGCAGGTGTTATGAGGTATCTTCTTTGAAAGAACTATTACTATAAAAATATAAACATTCTGGTGTTAAGCAATAAAAGCTCCGTAGTCGGAAGCTTAGAGTATAATCGTTATTTATAGAGTTTATATATATATATAATATAATTAAAAAAAGCTAAAACTTACTAAAGTTTTATATAAATATATATATAAATAATTTGTATTATTTCATACCTTAGAGAAAATAAAGCTATCTTTATAGATATATAATTTCAATCAACTTATATTATCATACACCATGTATGAGTATATATATTAAATATGACGATAATCTATACTTGGATCGAGTGAGAGATTTTCGTGTTAGTGAAGACGGGTGCTTGAATCTGAGCTCTCGTCGTGAACTATTGGTATTTGTTTTAGATTAGGTATCGTGTTTATTATTGCTGTGTTAATGTGCAAGTGTATACTACTTTCAATACTTTTTTTTTTTATTTATTTACGAATTTTATTAAATCTTACTACTTTGATACCATTTTATCCGTTTTTTTAAAGTTCTTCGTTCGAGGTTTTTAAAAGTTTTAAGTCCTATTTTTTAAATTTTTTTTTTCTTTTTTCTTTTTAGTGCTGTGACCTTCGGTCAATAACTGAAAATTAATACTGTTTTATGAATTTCGTCTTCAACAAGTGTTAAGAAATTTGTTTTATTTTTGGGGCAGCTTTTAAACTTTTTAAATTTAGTTTAATGTTAAATCAATTTCTTTTACTTTCTTTTTATTCTCCGCAATTTATAGGGGTGCAAGTCAGCGTTAGTGTGATTTTTAACCTTTAAGGATTGTTTTATTCCATATTTTTAATAACCATATTCTTGTAAATAACGGGATTTTAGCTTTTTAGCATTCGGGGTTTAAAAATTTAGGTTTTAGACGTGTGAATAATTTTAACCTGATTCAACGTTTGTCTGTTTTTTTTTTTTTTTTTGTCTTTTGTTTTGTGGTTTTTGTATGTGCATGCAAGATGCAGATTTGCACCGGCGCGGGCTTACTATCGACTTTTCTAACATCCGTTGCTTGCAATCTAACTCTGCATCCGTGGAAATCGCACTCTCTAATCTACATCCTAACTATTGCTTCCTGTCTGAGAACCCCAGATGGGCCTAGGAATTCATCCACTAAACTCGTTAATATGTCCAACTAGTAACTTATTTCACATATTTCACTCTAAAAGGGTGGAGTATGTGCCTATGTTAACATAAACACTCCCGTAACGTCTCGAGATCTGCGAATCTCTATAACTTCGATGTTTCTGTGGCTTAAAAATCTTTTTCCTTCTACTACAATAATCTTGTGCTTCTGCTACTGTTCTCTAACAGAACAGATTTCACGCCTTTTTTTGCATACTTACTACTTCTCAACGAAGACTGTTACAATCTTCCATCCCAATAACTGAAGGTCCTCTATTTTAGGGATTTCAATGTACACCAACACTGAATGGGTTGGGTTTCTCTCTACTGATTAGGGGGAGGAGGCCGATCATTTAGCATTCTCAAACGATCTGGACAACTAATTAAAGAAACCACCACATTCCGGATCGTCCAAACCAATTCTTGAACAACACTGACACCTATGTTTCAACTCACTAAGTCCTTCTCTCTATATAATACACCCTCTTCGCTCTATTGGTAAATCTGACCACAACCCTTAATATCTCTTAATTTTAATACTTTCTCTCCAACAGCTCCATCCTGCCCTAAACGCGTTTTTTTCTGGCACTTCTTTGGATCGGGCCGATTGGGGGCCTGCGTTGCTTCCTACGCTAACTATAATTGGAATGCCTGCTTTGTCTCTGGTGACGCTTTGACTTCTGCCGATAAGGTTGGGAGCTGTAATCGTTTTGTGGGATGATAGGTTTCATTCCTTCTTCGACTAAAATCTTTCTCTCCTCATAATCCATGGGTTCGATCGTGCTTCGTTCTCTGGCCATCCAGGCTAGAGACAGTGCGTATCGGGAGTGGAAAAATTTCTCGTCTCCTATCACTCTTGCTAATTTTCATTTCTGCTAGAAATCGGTTGCAGGGATACTCTTCGCCGAGCAAAGCGGGCTTTCATCAAAACGAAAGTGCGCCGCAGACCTCCTTGGTTCTCCTACTGAAAAATTTTCTGACTCCTTGCCAAAAACATCTCTAACACACTTCTGTAAATCTGTCTTTCCTCCTCTTATTCGCTCTTGATGGTTCTGTTGCTAATTCTCCACTGAAAAGGCCAATCTCTTCGGACTCCAATTTTCCTTAATCAACCCTGGACGATTCCTGGCATTCCTCCTCCTCCTTCTTCCTCCTCTCAGGTGTCTATGCCTTTGCCTGTGATTACATTCGATCGGGTGGATGGGCTCCGTGAATCTACGAACGTCGGGAAAAGCGGGTGCACCGGATGCATTCCTTCCCCGGTTTTTTGAGGGAAGTGTGCTTCCGTCTATCCCCGCCCCTCGTTACATATTTC
>JABUQX010134413.1:0-17500 GCA_015478945.1 Trachelipus rathkii | reverse complement strand
TTATTATTCGAAAACGTAGACAAAAAGTACAAAATAACCCAGCTTTCGCTACTATCAACGGTATTTTGAATATTCTAAAACATAGTTTTAACTTGTCTTCTGTTATACTATTGTTATTATTAACACCATCATGACCTATAATGTATAAGGGATTGTCTCTGTTATCGTTAGATGGATTATAAAGTATTTTTACTCCATTACCATCAGGACCAAACATGACTATCAGTCATTTTTTGAAAAACTCCGTTTTTTAAAGTCAGTGACAATGAAAGAATCTGTATATTCCATCCCACATTTTTTAGCTAAGGCTTCTGCCGTTTTCTCAATGGTATATGAATGAATACCTCTGGACTCTTCACACTTTGAAAGCACACCCTAAAGCTCCTTTCTCTAGATGAACATTAGTAATGTAAGGATGCTTATAACTGACATTTTGTGGTTCGAATACTCAGTTTTAAGTCATTACCTTTTTCCATTTTCTATCATGAATATTGTAGCTTCTACTTTGAATTTGGTAAAGGCTGCCTTGACGTCTCATTGGAATGAACCTTCCAATCGTCTCATCATTTCCTTCACAGCAATATTGTCCAATATATCTCTAAAACTAACGTTGACATAATATTTCTGATCAGGTGACTGACCATCACCGAACGTGAAATTGATTCCAACCCTCATAGGTGTACTATCATATTCCAAGCCTTGTAATGCATCATCAACGACTTCACTATCATCCATTTCGAACGATGCGTCAAGGTTTTTTGGTCCATGGAAGAGGTTTTCATCAATGACATTTACTTTATAAGAATGACGTTCCATTGACTTTTTTTAAGCTTCTCTACAGAGACATGCGTTATGTCTGATATAATGGTCCTCCTCTTCTTATTAGCAGCATTCATCATTGAACGGTTAGCCTGGAATGAATAGTCATTATTTTTTATGAATATAGTAAACAAATAAAACTTAAAAGCTTGCTAGATTAAAATTTGTTTAAGATTAAGCTACCATATCAGTAAAATATTAGTCTAAAATAGTATTTCCAACTCCATATATTAAATGTAAATATACTATATTATATATATATATATATATTATATATATAATATATACTTATATAAATATTATTATATATAAATAATATTTATATATAAATAATTATATATATATATATACTAATATTATATCATTATAATATATATACTATATATATTATACAGTATATATGTTACAGATATATATATATTTAATATACAATAACTTACATTATCAGTTTTTTAAGCTATATCAGACCAGCTCAAGAATGGCGAGTCGGATTATATATAGCTAATGTAAGTACCAACATTTTAGGAATAACTTTTTTAAAGAATTACATAAATCATTTACCCTCTATTCTTAAAATTGAAATATGTTTATTTACTTTATATTTTTTTATTTGTCACTTTTTAAATAAGAAATATATATATATATTATAATAAATAATATATATATAATATATAAATATATAGTATATTAATAATATATATTATATAAATGTAATATATATATTTAATCAATAGTATATATTATACACCCATCCTCCAACAAAAAGCAGTACATCCAATATCCACGAAACTAATATATATCATATATATATATATATATATAATATATATTATTACTATAATATATTAAACCCTGCTAGGTAGCACGCAGCGCTAAAAATTTACCAAAACGCCTTAGAAATGTCAATCTTTTTTTTTTCCTTCTAAATTCATTACGTTTCATGAGATCAATGGGGAGGCGTGAAATTTAGGAGAAATGGGGGAGTTTGGGTAGGTAATGATATTGCTATGAACATAAAATCCCACCTAGCTGCACTGTGGGCTCCGTCGGGCGGGAAGTTTGTGGTAGGGAATTTACCAACGTCTTCAGTTTATAGTTTTTCTCAACTTGTGGTATATAATTACCGACCGGCATACCCTTTATGTCCTGAAGTTGTAGTGTAGGCTGCAGTTTACTTACCGTGTTGGCACACGACAGGCACGTGGTGCGGTTGCGGTGCGGTGGTGCGCTTATTTTTTATTGCACGAGCGGTACGGACTGCGGTTATGGTGCGGTGGAAGGTGCGTAGATTACATAATTCATGTGACCCGGTGCGGTCAGATTTAAATTATAGACAGCTGGTGATTGCGATGCGGTCGGGAAAACGCAATGCGCATTCGAAACATAGAGGTGTCGTGCGGTGCCGGTGACAAAAATAATTTTTTAGGTGCGGTGCGTTGGTGTGCTTATTCTAGTGCGCCGCATTGCAAAGGTGACAAAATAATTTTTTGAGGAGCGGTGCGTGGTGAACCAAACTTCTAGTTCTTTGCAGTACACCTCTAATGCGGTGCACGGTACCCAAAAAATTAAACGTTGTGCTCAACCAACTATAATATATAATATATATATAATATATATATATATATATATATATATATATAAATACATAGTATTATAATATAATATATACTATAGTATATCAATATATATAATAATATATATAATAATATCTCTAAATATATAGTATATGTTATATATGTATATATATTATCATATATATATATAGATATATATAATATATATATATATATATATATATACTATATATATACTATATGTGTATATATAGTATATATATAATATATATATATATAATATATATAATTATATATATATCTAAATATAAATAATATAATATTTACTATATATATATATATATATATATATATATATATATATATATATATATATATATCAGGGTGGGTTCAAGAGACAAAGTACCTGTACTTGTACTTGTACTTAAAGTACATTTTTTGGAGTACTTGGACTTGTACTTTGCAGTTTCTTTCAAATTCACTGTACTTAGTTACTTTGAACTACTATGTACTTGAAGCCTTTTTGTTACTTGTACTTGCAAGTTACTTTTGGCCATTTTAAAACTGCCCACATATTTTTTATTTATCTTTATTCATTTTCGCCTACGTACTTGATATTATAAAAGATTCAAAATAAATTTAAATCTGATAATTATAATACATATGTCATATATTTATATATATATTATAGTACAATATATATATATACTATAATATATTATATACTATATTATATATATATATATATTATATATATATATATAACTATATATACTATATATATATATAATCTATATTATATATATCATCATCAACGACCTTTTTTTCCCCCAAGACTGAGGGGCAAGGTGCGTAACATGTACCAAGAAACAGAAAAAAGTAGTTACGAATGTTAATATGACCACTTAAGTCGAAAAAAGAAAGCCCAGCTTTAACCTTCCCTTTGATGATACCTATTAGTGGCGGGAACTCGACCGCACAGAAAATCCCACCCGAGAGCTTTCACGGGACCGCAGACGGACCCCTCACTGGATGGCATCTCGCCAATTTGTGGCGCGTTCATCCCTTTGGCTAAGGTGGGCACAGGCCAAATACACTGTCCTTCCAAACCCTGCCATTTACTTCCTATTATGCCACTTTTTTCTCGCCCCTGCCAAACTCACATTTCACTTCTCCAGACACTTTTACGGACTCAATCCACTTTTTTCTCGGTTTCCCAGCCGGTAGAATTTATAAACTTCACCACTATACATCCGCTTAATACAGTTTACTAACCAGATCCTTTCCACGAAGACCAATACTCATCTAAACATACTTTCATTTACTCAACTCTCATTTATCCCTCTTACAGGTACCATTACAACTCTGTAATTAACGCTCATTCCTCATTTTTCATCAATTATTCTTCTTCTCAAGCCTAACACGCCCCTAAGAATTGTCCATCTTGAACACATTGTACTGTGTAGATCATAACCTCTTATTTTCCAGGACCATAGTCTTACTAACTATACATTAACACAAGGTACAACTTACCGCATCACGGCCAAAAAGACACTAGCTCACTTCAAGACTTTAGTCTTCAATTTACATCCACCAAAGGATTTAATTGCCACCAGCATCCTTTTCCTAAATCTACAAAAAACAAACTACCTACTACCTAGCTGCATCATCCCCGTTCCCTTTTCGTCCAACATATATATATCCTAAAGATTAAACTTCAGTCACTTGCTTCCAGCTGCTTCACCATCCTTGGCATTAACTTCTACACCAGGCGACTGTCCTCACTCATAATTATAAACCTTACTCGAAGCCTTCGACACACCTTCCAACCCAGCCTTTGACACACCCTCCAAAGCCTATCGACACATCCTCTCCAAACTCTCGTTTCAGCATTCCACCTCCACAAAATACCACTATTATCTATATATATATATATATTATATATATATAATATATATTATATATAAATCATAAATTTGATATTATATTATTATATATAATAATCATATATAAATAAAGTTATATATAATATATAAATATAAAATATTAATATAAATATCATATATTATATATGATATATATTATAACATATATATATATATAATATATAATATATATTATATATCAAGTTATATAATATAGTATATAATATAATATAATATATATATATATAATAAGTATATAATATATACAAATATTATATATATATATACTATATATATATAAATACTAATAGTTATATTATTATCTGGATTTGGCAAAGTTGTTTAACCAACTTGTTTTATGGAGGGTTAGGAAGTTCGAGGAGTATTTGGAGATGAGGTCTATATTAAAGTACCGTAATATATTAAAGGGCTTAGGGGAAAAAGGGTAACTTAAGTATTATAGAAGGTAATTAGTTTTATTGGTGTTAACTGAATGGGAAGATATATGTTTTGACAAATATTATTGCTCGAAAGCGTGCGTCGAATGAGCTGAGACGAACTAATTTGGGGAACAAGAATAAGGTAAAGCGTTATGTTGAAGTGGAATAGAGGATGTTGTGGATACAAATCTGTACATTTAAAACAATGATTGAGATAATGAAGGGATGGAGAAGAAATTAAAATTGTATTTAGGATTTATGGATGTTTTGCAACAGGCGGTATGAATAGCCATTAATAGGGAATCTATGCATATGATTTTATGATATCGGTGATCGTGGGGTAAGCTTCATAGATAACATAAGTAGAAATTTCATAATGATAGATATTGGACGAATTAGTGAATAAAAGAAACTTGCTGTTCCTGTTTACTAATAAATAGAGTCACAAGGAGTATGATTTAATTTTAATAATAATAATAGACGGAGTGAGCAACAGGGATGTTAAGTGAATGATAGTGTTTCTACTCTTGGCAAATCTCCATATTCTGCCCGTACTTGGTGCACTGCGATTCATGCCGGTCTTTATAGTGATAATAGAGGTGTTATTGAGATGGTGTGAGGAGTGAGCAAGGGATAAAGTTAGAATTGAGGAGGAATGGAATTGGAGAGTGGAGGGCATTCCAACTACCTATATTATATGATGGGATGATTTGTTTTTGTGTGGCGAATCTGAAGAGAATTTGAGCAGGACTCAGCTAGAGGAGATATATATTTGGGTATAGTTGTAGTTATATATATAAAGATATAGAGTGGTTGAAAGTAAACAGATACAGATTATAGCAGTAAGGTTATGTTGTAGGTTGAGGACAGATTCCAAGTGTGAAGTTTATGTATGTGATGGGGTAGAGACATGCTGGAAAAGTTGTTTGAAAATTTAAAATATTTAGGATATTATGATTGCGAATCGAAAAGGGAGCGGACATTGATGCGAGTCTTATGTAGTAGGATTAATGAGGTCGTAATGGCACTATAAGGTGGCAAGTTGTGGCATGTTAATATCGTTTGGTTGGCATGATATAAAGGTTACTAAGTGTTGTGTATTGTGCGCATTTAGGATCTTACATGAGGGTATGTTGACTACTGCGTAGTTAATTGTATACACAGTTAGTGCGGACGTATGGTCATTGCGATATTACACGATGAGAAATCTAAATTATTACTTAATGATTGATTCAGAATTGAGTGACATATCTTTTAATTATGTGGCTGTGATTATAGGTGTTGGAATAAGATATGATAAATAGTGATGGATAAGATTGATACGTATTTAGATCATGAGTTTATTTGATTATTTGTGAGATGGGGTAACATGAAGTAGAATAAATGAAAGTACGTTGCAGATGGTCTTCCGTCATTGTGGAAAGGGATGGTATGACAGACGCGTCGGTTACAAAAGGGATGTATAGTGGTAAGTGTGTTGGGAATCGACCCGGATGCGGCGTAGACAGAACGTAAAAAGTCGGAATGAGTCAGAACACAGGAATGTCTGGAAGTAGAGAAATGTGAGCTTTGGCAGAGGCGAGATAGAAAAGAGTGTCCGATAAACAGTACGTGGGAATGGTGAGGTTTATGCTGTAGAGATGTATGTTTTATTGTTAGACCACTCTATATAGGGCCACGGATTGAACACCCCTACTCTCACACCTGCTAGAATCATAAAGTATATGATCTTTAGGGTCAATGATCGCTGTAAATCATTTTGTCAACACATTAAATGCTATACTAATTGCGAGAGATAATGGGAACTAATTTTCTGCATCCCTGATGAACGAGTCATAGGTTCACTATATTGGTACAAGGATGACGGACGTATTTTTATTATCTATTCTTATTTATACTTAATTTAAGTACGTAAGGCTGTAGCTGTGCCTTTTCCTCTCTTGCATAGGCTTTCTACTGCCTACTATTCTTTTTTTTCTATTCCTCGTCTGAATTATTTGCTCACGCACCTTGCCTCCAGTCTTGAGGGATGAATTAAGTAATAGATGTATGTTGATGAGCATTGAATGATCGCATTATGTATGAATTGTACTATATTTGATGTATACTTTTATATCCTCATAAATTACTTAATTCATATTAATACTTTAATTATCATATTTAATAGTCTTAATTATTGTGAGACTCCAGAGAATTGGAAAATTGCTTGCATTGTTGTTAGGGTAAAGCTTTGTGTTTACTTAGTATATTTATTCAATAATTAAATTCACTGAATTAATTATCTAATATTATAGTTAAGTTATTGAACTGATTAGATATTGAGTCATTAAATAATATATTATTACCTATATCAATATGATTATGGATTTATTAAATTTAAAATGATTATTAACTATTATTATATATATTCTTCAGATTCTCATCAATTTAATAATATAGGATATCTTGACTGTTATAAATATGAAGATTATTTAGTAATAATTACAATGGTATAATTAGTATATACTCTAGATGGAGTGGAAGTCAATAATCGTAATCCTGGTATCTATATGATACAAGCGCAATACATGCTCAGACACAATGCGTGTGGGCGATTTGATATTATTATTAAGACACTCTAGTTTATGAAGTCTGGTACTTAATAATATTAGTAAAGTTATTCCATTTTCTTATCGCAATCCAAAATATGAATTGTCAAAATATAAATGGTGCTGCTTTTGCAATTTTGCAGTGATTAGCAGATTTCTTTAACAAGTTTTCTGGTAGTTAATAGACGTCGGCATCATATAGACACTCGGATAACTCTTGCGATGACCTCTTATAACCTTATAACATATATACGCATTGCGATGTTGGTACATCATTATATAGGAGATTATAAGTAAACGGTGTCTACATAATAGGATAGGCAAATTTAATAGTAAATAATATATAATAATTTAACTTTATTATGAGATAATATGACGATAATTATATTCTATATATGAAAGCATTACTAGTATAGCATTATCCCATAATGTTAAATTTATACATAATTATATTGACAGATAATATAGTTTTCTATATGTACCAATCATTAATCACATCATCTCAAAAATTTCATTTCTTTTTAAATAATTATATTATTGGAATATTTTAATAAATTCAATTGATTTAATTTAAACTTATATATATATTATTGTTAATTCTTATTTCTCGTCAACAGCGACTTCTCAGATCTCTATTCTAATATTTATAATGAATAAAGTTATGTTTATTCCAATTTAATATTCTATTATTATTGAATACTTCTCAGATATGATACTGTTCATCACTGAATATGGTTGATAAACTAATTATATAATTTATTTGTATTGTGAGAAAAATATGCTCGAGTATATTACATATATAAAATTATATTTTATAGTACTTTCGGGTATGTCTATATGTTAATATCTCATCATATAGATGGTAATACTGAGTATCATTCTTTAATAGCAACCTATGCCTAGACATCTCTCTCTCATTTAAGCCCTTCCAGTAGTATGCCTTATACTCTCCTAGAGTTTACTCTATGAGTTCACAAGATATTAAGGATAGTTTGATATTTTATTTTACTAAAATATGTATCTCACCAGAAAATGGTTAATATCAAAGGTTATTAAATGCAAGGAGATTCATAAGTTTCTAGCAAAAGATATATCTTTCTGATACTAAAGTTGTTAAATTTATATATTCTTGGCTCAACGAATCATGTATATTTCATAATGTACGCATTTATATATGACCAATGCATTAAATCCCATCTAACGTAAATTAAATAAGTTAATCCCACTCAAAATTTACGTATATATGTATATCCACTGATAACTGATACTCAATGTATATATAATGTTATTTAAAGGTATAAGTAATATACTAAGTATTGAGATACCAAAGCGCAAAGTCATGGATGCTCATGTTATAATCCCACTGAAAAATATCAAATATAAGATCGATAACTGAAATAAGAATTAATAAGAACATCAAAAATATGATAATCACTCACATTCCTACATAAACAACAAGTCTGAACTCAAGTTATTAACCGGATAACATGTAATTTAGTATATTGAATACTCTAATTGCAGTTATTAGTTGATCAATTAATTATTGTCATTTTATTTATATCAAATTGGAGTGTATTTACTCTTATTATTTATCATAACTGGTAAGTTTAAATCGAATTAATTTATGCTCATTTATATGTTAATTATCAGATATTATTATTATTATTATATTATCATTAATGAGATTTAACATTGCAATTATCTCTGATATAATTATTTATGTAAATTTATTCATTTATCGTCATAATTGTTTTATTTATTTATTGTTATTTCTTATATTATTATTATTATTAATATTAATGTATTATTTATTTTCACTTTTATATTTTTTTTATTAATTTTTTTAGTTAAATTATTTGAGTTATTTTATTATATTATTTATTTATTATATTTTAACTTATTTTTCTATATTATATTTATTATTATTTTTTTTATTCTTTATTAAATATTTTTATTATTTTTTTTAATTTTCTTATTTTAAATCTTATTACTTCTTTTTTGAGCCTAATACTAAAAATCGTACATCCTTATTGTATTTAGCTATGTGAAAAGAGCAACATTTGTTTGACGCTTTTTTAGTTCTTAGCGAATTTGAATAAAACTCGATATTGAATAAGTTATCTCAGAGAAGAGGCGACAAAAGAATGTGAAACGGGTGAAAGTCGTCCGGAAAAGAGTAACTCATGTGGAAGATAAAGGTTGCAGAGAGATAGGTGATGAGCTGACTGCAATCTTTTTCCCATGAAACCAAGAGCCAGCCAAGAGAACTTTGAGGCAGAGCACCAAGTATTGGCCCGATCCTTATTCATAAGTAACTTTTGCGAGTGCGGAGTTCTCATCGGTACAAGAGAGAAAAAGAAAAGGAAGCATATTTGAGTACGCAATAGAAGTTATCGTAACGTAACAAGGGAGGCAGAGATATGCAATTATGCTACTCACTTGTAAAAAAAAAACCTTTCAGCTCTTGACATTAACATCTGCACCATAGCTTGAATCGCGCCCTACTTGATCGTAAGCCTAACTAACCATTACTTGTCAACCCCCTATTGTGAAATCCCACTTCACGTATGCTTCCCTTGTAAACAAATTTCTAAAACTAAAACCTCAACCAGAAGTGTAAAAATCATATCACATATACTCTATGATTCCGTGAGTGAGAAAGATCCGAAGTTTAAGGATTCTAATAGTATATAGACTCGCTAACCTGGTTTTTTTAAGGCAAGATACCTTCTGGTAATGCGATACCACAGGAGCTTGCTATATCTGACAAATTCAAAGAACTATATATATTAGAAGGAGAGACCAGTCAAAGCGGTGGGCACCCAACGAGAGCCTGCTCAACAGACAGTGAGACAGCCCAGGCAAGCAAGACCGTCCAGACCGTTATTCTCCAAATATAATGATCGAAAAACCTCATGGGTATAAACAGTTAGAAGTCTCTCTGTTTGGTCCTGGCGGAAGAATAATACAAGATTATAGTGTTCTTATCTGTTCAATAGCAGCGTTCACCTTATAAGTGTGGGCGAGGCGACTACACAGGTTGACAAAGAGTAGGAGTAACAGAGAATACAAGCCGGCGATAGCTCAACAAGATTTGTCAGAAAATTATAGGCATTATAAACCCCGTTTCACTGTGTATGACAAATGGTAGACATTAAATATACTGTTACATTGTGTATGATTTGTCAGAAAATAGTAGACACTATATTGGGCCTATTGTACCGTCTGTGGAGTGCTGAGTGTCTTATGTCGAATTTCAGCTCGCTGCCATACGCGGTGGAACTCCAGATCTTTCCACCTCCCTCTCCAAAAAGAAAAGTGACGAGGGATCCTTGCATGTTCATATGCGATAATAGGCGACAAAAGTTAAATTTACATGCATCTTAACCAAACATCTATCGGGAAAGGATGTAAGCGTCTAGTCTATCGGTCACCAACAGCAAGAGCAGCTGACTATGGGAACAGACAAACAGCCGAGTTTTCTGGATGACGGTTCAAAGGATTAATTTATTATTGGGAAGAAAAATACTTTGGAACAAGTGAGATGGAAGAAGGGTCCCCCGGATGGTCAGTCTTTGCCGATCGGAGAGAGAGAGTCTTGTATCGCCTGTTACGTTCAAGGAGACCTAGCACATAATACATAACAGCCAACAATAATTACGGGATATTGCAGATCAACAAAGATTTTGGCCTTGAGCGCATGGAAGGTCAGTAAAGGTAAAATTCAATATGAAATTAATAACGTAATGCTGAAAAAAATGTGGATAAAGAAAGAAAGAAATTCTAAAGGAAAGACTAAATTAAAAAAAATATTATCTTCAGGTTGTGTGATAGGTTCTTGACTATCAACAACAACAGATTAAGCCGTGGGTGCTAATTTTGCTGTGCCAGCCTTTCGGGACGCAGTTGAGTGTGCGATGCTCATGGCAGAAGACGGGTGACGAAGAGGAGAAGAACAGGCACCAATTGCAGAGAGTTAAGTGGTTACGCGTTAAGAGAGGGAGCGATATATTCAGAGGAGGTGACACATAGAGGTTCTGTAGAGCAGGAGAGAGACCTCTCCAGCTAGAAATCTGACCTATGAAAGAAACCTAATGCAATTGCACATCTAAGCTTTACCCTAACTAAACCACTCGACACAGTTGACATATGTTTAAACGGATACAACAGGAGTAAAGCTCTCATAGCTACTACAGGATTGTTTGTGTTCAAATGTTTCCACGTTGGTCCTCTACTCAAGGTATCCATTTTGATTACGGGGACACTTGCCAAAGGTCCTTAGAAATGTGGGTGGATTTAGCCAAAACATGGGAATAATAAACATACAACTTCCTGACAGAGAGAATTAAGAAGGAGTTCAGGTATCTCGATTACTGCGGCACCATCTGGGCCAAAGTATACGGGAGGCGGCAAAAAGTGCACTTGTAAAAAACACAAGATGGATTTACTGCGCTGAGTGACGGTGCGCCTCTAACGTTTGGTATTAAAGACCTTGCGCTGTAAAACCCCTACAGTAGTTGGATAGGGTCGGCGAAGTCGCACACAAAGTTAATCGAACAACATTATGCGATAGCGAAAAGAGCATTACTTTACTGGGTGCCGAGTATTTAATGAAAAGTGTCAAAGGAAAGGTATAGAATGTGGCGACGCACAGATCTTCCATGCTTTCGCCCTACGAGTAAATTAGGTAGCATCGAATAAATACTAGGCGCCTATCTGCGTGGTTGAGGAAACATGTATGATTGATATGCAGAAAGACGAATAATAGCTGCTAAGCAACTACAACGCGCCTAGATAACCTAAGGTAGCCTAAGTTTCTCTCCACTCTCTCAAAGCGCTGGACATAGTATCCGTAGGTTGCTCGGGAAGAAGCACGAATGACAAGAGAGGTGTTCGCACAAAATTTCTTAAACTATGCCAAAAAACTTAGTCAACTACTTGCTTAAAGCAACCAAAGGCAAACAAAGAAAAGGGTTTTGAACCGAGGTGGTACCAACGAAAGGTTTATGAATGATTTTGATTTGTTTATGGTAACAGCCCTCAATCCTTCACTTTCAAACTCGGCCAGTGGTATGTAGGTTAACATGAGCGGGAAGTACAAGGCGCCTAAGACACAGGGATTGCAGCTGGAGGCAACTCTAACATGATTAAAGTGGTAATAATTGCAATCAGAATTCTTAGCTCTGCTCCCAACATTAGGCACTGTAAGTTTAGGGTGATGGAGAGGACTAGGTACTGCGTGACCCCGCTCGAGTGTGCACAAATCTTGGCTGAGCCATCGTCTGTTACTGTATAAGAAAAGCTGTATTGTCATATAGTAAGTATATATATCCAGATATTATATATAAAAATGACTAAATTTAAATGTGAAGTAAACGCGGATTAATGAAAATACGAGATAATATGAGTTCTGATTATAGTTTGTGAGTAACGCTTGGCGCTTTAACGCAAGGAGTGATATTGTCATACCTCAATATTATACTGTCTTGCTAAGCCTAATATATTATGGATATCTATATATACATGTATGTCTATTAATATTATATATATATTTAAAGTATATAGTCT
Source organism: Trachelipus rathkii (assembly GCA_015478945.1). Taxonomy (NCBI): domain Eukaryota; kingdom Metazoa; phylum Arthropoda; class Malacostraca; order Isopoda; family Trachelipodidae; genus Trachelipus; species Trachelipus rathkii. The sequence continues at coordinate 4,586 of JABUQX010134413.1, read as the reverse complement.
ACAGTGCAGGGTATAATGAGTGGCCAGGGGTACTTGGGATTTATAGCGTGATAGATTTAATGATGCTTCATGCTAGTATAGTAATGATCACTCTTTGGTACTACCTACTATATATATATCCGTTGCTTGAAGTTGTGAATAAGCATAGGGTAAAGATAATAATACTTAGATAATATAGATGATATGAGTTATATAGTGTATTTATTGTGAGCTTATTTAGATAGATATATATAAATATAAATCTGATATTAAAAACAGTGGTAAATACTTTATTATAATAGAACGATATAGATATAAAACTAAGTAAAATATTATTGATAGTAGTAGCAGAGGAGGGATGAGTAAGAATGATATGTTGAGGTGTAGTGGACGTGTGAGTATGATAATGTATGTGTAGCGATATAAATAATCGTAGTAAGAAATATAAACTAATAAAGCAATATCTGGTATGATAATAGCGGACAATACTTTTTATGAGTTAAGATAAGTAAGCGGAATAGGATAAGTGTCTTGTAGTAGATAATGCTAGAGCCTAGAATATTGAAAATTAAAATATTCTTGATTGAGAAATAATATATATATATATATTATATATATATATATATATATATATATATATACGACTATAATATACTATATATATATATATATTATATATTATATAATTATAGATAAGTAGAATAATAACTCAATTTTTACAGTTGCCACTCACCACGTCAAGAGCGCGGTGTCAGTAGCCCTATTATATAATTACCTATTGTAATTATCAGTATAGGGTATTAGAAAATTATTTGTTGATAGATATTGCAAGGGCGGTAAAGTATAGTTGATATAATTTGATATTTCAGGAAGTTTGATTGGTACTTAAAAAGTACTGAGATGAGAGTACTAATTATTTTTAACATAACATCGCTATTATATAGTTCTTCTTGACATGGGTGCGTGAAAATAATACTATATAATGATAAGTATATTGTATACAACATATATAGATTTTGATAAATTTTACTACGAAATATTAAAGAGTGTACATATATATAGCTATATATACTAATCATTAGAATGTATATGTGAGTGTATATGAGTAAGCTGATATAGGCCTGAGGTAATATATAATATACAGACCAGTGAGGACATAGTATACAGCTTGAGAAATACTCGATACACTATATATAATATAAAGTAAATTATATGAGATAATAGGAATAAAATATAGCGGTATATATACTAGTGAAATAAATATAATATAGTCTATAATTATACCTTATATATATTATATATCATACTAAGTATCTATTTTTTTGAGTTGCTCACTTACTATATAATATAAAGTAATATAATACTTAAAGATGCGTAAAAAGTACATAATATTTGGAAATGAGTATAATTTTTTAGTGTATATGATATATATATACTATAAATAATATATATATATATATAAGTATATTTGAGAAACAATGTACTGGCCATTTTTATAGACTCATAGCGATTTAGTAAGATAGGAGTAGTATATATATAGTGATACGCACTGTAATATATATATCATATACTATGAATGATAACCAGAAGTGATAGAGACTAACGATATACAAGTATATAGTATAAAATACTCTAAAGCGTAGCCATAAAGACCACGAAAGAAATGGAAAAGACTCTCAATATCAGTATGAGAGCACTTACGCTGTGAGATAAAAACAAGTCACAATGCCATCTATGACTTCTCAGCCTAGATACGTAAAGATACGGGTCTTGCGACAATGATTAGATAAGTGAGGTAAATTATGGCGTATAAAATAGAAGAGGTATTGGCCCCGATATGTAGGCTGACAGGCTTCCTAATAAAGCTCCTTCTCACTTGACGACGAGCGGGACTATATGTTTAAGATATGTAATGTGTAAGTATGTAATTATAATACTATACTATATATATATATATACTAATTATAATATATATACTACCTATGATATATATATATATATATATACATATTATTATAATATATATATTATACTATAATATATACTATATATATATATTATGTATTAATATATTATTAATATAATATTATATATTATATATAATATATCATATATATTATCAGTATATATATTAATAATATATTAGATATTAATTATATATATACTATATATATCATATATATATATATATTATATATATACATATTTAATATGTTTATAATATATATAATAATATATATATATATATATTATCTTATATACTATATACTATATATATATATATATATTATCATAACAATAAATACAATTTCGTAAAAATATACTTATTAATATAATATATATATATATATCATACTATTATAGGTGTAGGGTATATATATCTATATAATAAATATATATATATATAATATTATAATATATATCATCAATATATTATATAATTATAATATATATATCTTAAAATATAATATAATATATATATATTTTAATTTTAGATACCAGCTATGCTTTAAATATTTTAGTGTATCTAAATTTACCTATATAATAAAAATATTAAATTTATTAATTTAATATTTAACTATATTAATTATATATACTTATATATAATAAATATAGGTAAATATAATAAAAATTATTAGTATATATAATTATTATATATAATACTTATATAAATATATATTCATATATATACTATATGAGTACATTTATATATTAATAAATATACCTATATAATATATTTAATATATATATAATATTATATTTATTATACTAATATTAAGTATACTGTATTATTTAATGTTTATAATATAACTACTTTATCTTCACTCTTTGGAATTCTTTATATTTACTATAATGATGTATTACTATAATAATATATTATATTAACATCTATATTACTTAAGCTTAATAACTATATATATATATATTATATTTGAATATTATATATTATATTATATATATATAATATTAAGTTAATTATGATATACTATTTATCTGGGAATTTTAAGCCAGAGGTATAACGATTATTATTAATAACATATATTACATATATATATATAGTATATATATACTTATATTATATATACATAATATATATAGTACTAATATATATATAATATTAATATACTAATATATTAATATATATATTATATATATATATTATTATATTATCATATAATATTATATATATATACTTAATAATCATAATATATATATTGTATTAACCTTAATTATATATATATATATATTAATATATATATTATTATATAATAATATAATATATTTATGATATAATATAAAAAGAAATATTTTTGATTAGCTTTTATTTTAATAATAATAAAATATAATATATTTATACTTCTTTATACTTTCTATTATAGTTAAATATACTAAATAATATATTTAAAATTATTATACTATAAAAATATTATATATTTAATATCTAATATAATATATATATTTTTAATATTATATTAACACTATATTTTCTATCGCATATTTTATTAGTTAATTATATCAATATAATTATTTACACCATTACCTTATCACTAACATAATGTATCTCAAATGAAAGCGTTAAAAAAGATTTTGAGCGTTCTATTAGAACCATTTCAAATATTCATTCAGGAACTGATATAAGAGGTCCTAATATATATTTCAAGCTAGACACCTTATGGACGGAGAAGTTTGGTAGACATAAATACCTGGTACATAGAGCTGGTCTACTTACAATGTAAATAAATGCTTAATACTCATCTAGTATATATATAAGTACTCCCGCTCTTTAGGTTTTAGTTCATATGTGACTTCTGACCTTCTAAGATCACATAGACATATGGGCAACTACTATTGGTCTATTACATCAATTTTTGTAAAAATTATTATTACATCTAATATTAAAGGGCTAAATTAATGACTCATCTGATCAGATGTGCAAGGAGGAGACGTACGATGAGGATGAAGATCACTAGTAATTAAAATATATGTGATAAATTCATACAGATTATAATAAAATCTTATTTTCATTATATTTTCTTATATTTTATATATAGTTCTTTACAATTAAAATTTAAAAATAATATTAATACTCATTAAATCAATGTTCCGCTTTATATTTTTATATTTTTTTTATATATATAGTAGGCTGAACTCATTATCATACATTTGTGCTTATATTTAAAAATTTGATTGTCTTAGTAGGATTCATTATTAGTAGCCGTTACTTTGCGCATGCGGATACTATATTTTTTTTGAATAAAATTGTGCGCTTTTGCCTTGCTCGGACTTAAGTTATATTATTCCCACTTTCGCGCGTTTATTGTACGTTTATGTACTCAGCTCTAGAATAGTTTAAAATTTGTGCGCTACTACTATACGTTCCCCTACCTCTTTTATTTATTCCTGAGATATATATATATATATAATATATATATATAAATATATATATTATTATATAATATACTTCATATGATAATATATATATTATTATTATTATTATAATATATAATACTATGATACTATAATATATATTATATATTAATATATTGTATTATATGTCAAGTTCTTTCATAATATTAGTTACACTTAATGTACTGGCTACTATTAGT
>JABUQX010134412.1:27500-31329 GCA_015478945.1 Trachelipus rathkii | reverse complement strand
TTTAACTGATTTATACTTCTGCGCAAACCACAACTGCGTGCTTGATGCTTGATGATATCCAAAGACTTGGCTGGTGATGGCACACTCTTCTGACTCCTTGTCTCATTTTACATATCCAAATTCTGCGCCTAATATCCATTTTATTTCATGAATGACTTCTTGTTATTGGCGTTCCTGGGCTAATCCCTGACTACTTTTTATTCTTTTACTTTCTGCCAATGATCTTCTCACCTGCACATCTAACTCTATCCACCACTACATCTAACTCTATCCACTCATATGCCGATGACTCGACCTCATTCTTCAACTCATTTCACTTCTGCTCCCTCTCTTTTACTTCTTGAATTGCCTCTGTCTTAATCTTTCCGATTCTTTTCTCGCTGATCTGATAGAATTTCCGATTGAGGTCGTCTCAACCTTGTGAAATTCAATTCTTTAAAAACTCAACTTCTACAAATCTCCCTCTCTAAAACACCTTCTAACTTTCCTATCTCTTTCGACGGTTCTCTCGTCTCTCCTGTTGACAATATAAACATCCTTGGCCTTAACATAAACAAAAAAATGAATTGGAAACCTCACATCACAACGGTTGCTAGGGCGGCCTCAAAGAAACTGGGAGTTTTGTTTAGACTGCGAGATTTTTTTCTCCTCTTCTCAGTTACCCCAGCTATACAAGGGTCTCATCCGCCCTTGTATCGAGTACTGTTCTCATATCTGGGGAGGCTCTGGTTTCACCCGGCTTTTGGACAGGGTCGAGTCTAAAGCCAAAAGCAGCTTATAAACTGCCCTGTACTTTCCAGTTCACTGACCCTCTATCTTTGTGGCGCGATGTTGGTACTTTATCTCTTTCTATAGGTACCGCGGCAGGTGTTCGAGGGAACTTACCACTCGCGTACCACCACCTTTACGACGCCCTCGTAGCTCAAGGGGTGCTGTGTCTGCGCACGAGTTATCTGTGGATATTGGTAACTCCAGGCTAGTTCACTGCGGTGCTTCCTTCTTTCCTGCCACCTCTGTTCTGAGGAATTCTCTTCCATCTTCTGTGTTTCCTGCTGAATTTAATCTCCCTCACTTTAAAGCCTGCGTCTGTGCTCATCTGCGTAATTTAAGCTAGCGGATAAAATTTTAGCGTGCAACACCCCCTCCCTGAATAGGGCTCTGCCCGTGAGTGGTATGTGACAACTAAAAATGTAATGAGCCTACCAGCGGCTCATTGCTAGATTTCGATTGTGACTCAAATTACTGTCACTACCCTGAGACGACATTAGTCAACTCATTCTAATCAATTTCTCGAAAAGTTAAGTAAATTTTTTTCTAACAAGTCCCATCAGAACAATTTCTATTCACATTCCGAGTGTCCGCGTGCGAATGCAAATAATTTATTTTTAATATTTGCGAAAGTCAATGCGAATATTTAAAAACACCCGAATAAATAATATATATATATATATATATATATATATATATATATATATATATATATATATATATATATATATATATTAGCAGTTATATATATATATATATATATATATATATATATATATATTTATCTTTTGAACTTTCTTTAAAAAAAAAAAATCGCTGGAATCGTACTGTTACAATAATTTTAACTTCATTCTTGTGATTTACAAAATTAGTTATCGTACAGCACGAAAAATGTTTATAATATATGGCAGTAATAGTTGCAATTGGTGCCTATAATATTGATATTTGTTTTTTCCATATTCACACTCTTCAAACACAGAAAATTTATTAACATTATGATAACTGTGGTAAAGAGAACCAAAAGAAAACTGGCCCAGCTCTGAAGCATACCTCTTGAAACAACGAGTTGTATGCCTTCTGAGCAGCATTTCAAAACTCGATTACATAGGCTATAATTAATATCAGGCTATAGAATACTTAGGGTTACATAGGCTATGATATAACAAATTTAACCGAACAATAAATTTAGAGGAGGAAAATTTTTTTTAAGACAGAATGAACCTGCTCATCCCATCGACGATAACAGCAACCTTACCATCTTTTCGGAAGTCACCGTAGCGTTCTTAGTATAAAAGTTTTAGTCATTCCCAGGGTAGTTAGCGTGGAAACTACTCTGAGTTCTTACGCTAGACAGATTAAAGTGCAAAAAGATGTCTTTAATAAAGTTTGAACTACAGGTGAGAAAAGTATTAATATAATTTAAAAACTAAACGTAGGATTAGAGCCAGAGTTACTCAGATATCACTATAGCATATTGCCATATTTAAAACAAAACACTAGGGGTGAAGCAAATCACGAGTGTTTAAGAATGGTTATGACGTATATATATATATATATATATATATATATATATATATATATATATATATATATATATATATATATATATATATATATATATATATATATATAAAATCTATAGTAGGTACTTTGAACCCATCCTCGGGCAACATGTCATTCCGCTGTGGTGCTCCTGAGTTACAGGAGCAACCAACCAAAGTCAAGCAACGCCAACATGGGCAAAACAACAGTTGCGACAAATTAATGCAATAATAAGACGAAGAAAAATTTCACTCGTGACAGGGAATCGAACCATCACCAACAGCGTCACCGTTGGACAGTGTACAGAAGGCTCTACCACTAGACCGATCCGCCTCCTCAAAAAAAGAAGGCATCTCGGACTAATTTTCAAGTCTCCTGCTTCGATATCACTGCTTCGAAACTCGGAACTTATTAAAATCCATAGAAGGGTGCTAGGAACCCCTACTGGGACCACATGGCATTCCGCTGGAGTGCTCCTGGGTTACAGGAGCAACCAACCAAAGTCAATTAATAGTAAGGTGGCACAAAAAACAGTTGTGACAAAAATGCAATAATAAGACGAAGAAAAATTTCACTCGCGACAGGGAATCGTCAGTTCAGTTAGGAGACAGATATACAGAACAGATGAAATTAGTGGTAGATTGACAGGCTAGCTTGAGCCATTAGCTAGAATATTTGGAAAACTCCAAATCAATGACACGGGAACAAACATCTTTGCACACATTGGCACAACAACGGCCTTTGGCTGAAAATTGAAGTAAGAGATAGTAGAAGTCAACACAGTAGAGTTTGAAGTCAGAAAGCTCGAACACCTAAGTTTCGGTTAAGAATCAAAGACACGGGAACAAACAACAGCATTGTAAACATTGACACAACTGCCTTCGGCTGAAAATTGAAAGAGAAAGTAAGAGTCAACAGAGTAGAGATTGAAGTCAGAACGCTCAAAAACCTAAGTTTCGGTTAAGAATAAGAGATGAGATTTAGAGGAGGAGAGGTGATGTTCAACAAAATTAAAATTAGATTTAAAACCGAGAAGGTTACACAAATTTATGAAGAAAGGAGACCGTACATCAAAACAGGCATGCAATTCCGTGACGGCACCAACTCCATCACCGGAGGCTGTCAATGGCCTTTAATGGTGATGAGAGTAGGGTAGATAAGGGGGTATTTTTGGAAGCCACCCTTAAAGGGTTATCCGAGACTAATCGCGTGGCTATCATTTTTTCACATTTTTTTATTTTCTTTTTAAAAGGTAAGTTGTCTGTAATTGTATTTTATTGTGTGTGATAATTAAGAGCTTGCTCCAATGTAAGAAAAATGTGGATATGAGCGCAAAAAGGAAGAACAATTGGGCACTGGAGTGCCATGGGATGTATTCTAAGACTCCTTATATATATGCCCAATGGTGGGTAATCTCATCTCTTCGGGAGCGCTACTTCCTTCCCATATATATATATATATATATATATATATATATATATATATATATATATATATATATATATATATATATATATAT
>JABUQX010134412.1:20000-22500 GCA_015478945.1 Trachelipus rathkii | reverse complement strand
CTCATTTATGGCTTATATTGTAGTTTCTTCTAAAGGTGTGTTATTTCCGCTCTCTCTCTGTCTCTCTCTCTCTCTCTCTCTCTCTCTCTCTCTCTCTCTCTCTCTCTCTCTCTCTCTCTCTCTCTCTCTCTCTCTCTCTCTCTCTCTCTCTCTCTCTCTCTCTCTCTCTCTCTCTGGCTTAGAACTAAGTGAAGACGTAATATCCTGATGGTTATCCCTTTCAGTGGTCTTATAAGTTTAAGTCAAATGTTGTCACCCTGTCTTGATAAACTGTTTCGGCTCTTCCTACTTCGACCTTCCTTCCTGCTTGAAAAATGAGTTTATTCAGCATGTACCAAAGAGAGGGGTCTCTTTTCAAGCCCTAACTATCACTCTATAGAATCTTGCCTTTACAGGAAGAATTGGAAACATCTTGATTCTTCTAATCCTATCTCTAATCGCCGGTACGACTGTATATAATGCTTCACTTTGTGTTCTTCGTTCTCCTCTCCCTCAGACTCTGCTTCCTGCTTTTCGGCACTTCGGTGAATCTTTTACTGTAAAGCTAAACATATCGAAAGTCTTCAAAAGAATTCACTTCCTCCGGTATATATTCTTCTCTGTTCAGACCTTCACTCCTATAGGGACTCCACCTTTCATTATTCTTTCAATTTGAAAGATGTCCCACCAACAGCAATCGACTCACGCTAAATGGGAGGCCTTGGAACAACTGACCACTGATTTTTATCTAATTGGATCAAAGAAAACAATGTTCTTTTAAATGTATCAAAAATTCAGTTCCTTCATTATCTATCCGCCTGACAAAATCTTCTACATAACTATAATGCCTACTTTGAAAAAGCACAGATCAAACTTTCTATTTGTTCTTTCCTGTACTCGTTACCTTTCTTGAAAGGATCATATTATTTTTCTCATTTAAGAAGCATCTAAGAGGTTGGGTGTTACTTAGGGGTCTTCAAAACATCTTCACACCACGCCAGTTTCTTCTATTGTATAGAGGTATTATCTTGGGTAGCTCGAATAGCACCACCCTTCATGAAGGATGGAGTATAAGACTTTTCTCCATGTTAACTTTCCTAGTCTCATTAATTCTGTCCAGTCTCTTTCATGCCGTCGAAGTGTTGTTGCATCACTCTCCTTATACAATCTCTATTACAGCAGATACTGTTTAGACTAACTCTCTGATCTCATACCCTCTCCCATGGGGAGAGCTCTTACGACTAGTCAATCTACAGAGTCGTATACTTTCTCTAAATATCTTTCTGACTACAGACTTAACCACTAAGCTCATTCTTCCATGTGCACAATTGATAAAATATGACACGCACTTCCCTCTTCTATTTCATGATTTACTGATTACCTGATTTGGACAGGACTCTCCAACTCTGGTGGATTTCATGTAGGTTTTTGACCTTTACAACAAGTATATATATATATATATATATATATAATATATTATATATATATATATATTTATATATATATATAGTATAAATATATATATATTATATATACGGATTTATATATATATAAATTATTTGTAAAGGTAGTACAGGCAATGTAGGGGGCTCGAGCCGACGGGGAACACCAGGAGGGGACGTTTTCCATATCCCGTAGGGGAGGGCGGAGGAACCCCAGCGACACCCAAATCCAAAGAGACCCTCCCCGGAGGGGGGGAGTTAGTCCTACCCCGTAGTTCCCGGAACGTCGAGAGACCCCGACTCTGTATCGGTGCGGTATACCCTGGTGGGTTTCTTAGTTAAAAAAAACAAAAATTTAATAGAAAGTCTTTATTTTAACGAGTAACCAATAAAAGGTCTCTAAATATGCTTTCTAATTCATAAAATACAATAATTTTTTTTTTTTTTTTTTTTTACATTTCCTAACTAAAATTTTACCAGCATTTCCCAACAATGTATTCCTTTTCACGGTATGTGTAGTTTTTGATAATATATATATTATATATATATATATATATATATATATAATATAATATATATATATATATATATATATATATAATAGTATAATATATATATATAATATATATATATATACATATATATATTCTTTTTTACATTTTCCGCACTAAAATTAGACCAGCATTCCAGCAATGTATCCTTTTCCCTGCGTAGCTTGTTGTTATTGAGATATGGATTGTGGCTCTTTTAGAGGCTGACCATATATATATATAATATATATATATATATATATAATATAGTAGATATATATTATATATATATATATATATATATATATATATATATATTTATAATATATATACTATTATATATATAATATATATAATATATAACTATATATATATATAGAAGGAGATTAATAGACTGAAATGCTCCTAAAAACGATCAGTTAAAAGTTGCAAAAAATGATCGGACTTTAAAGAGAATAATTGGTGAAGTTCCAAAAAGAAAAAAATATCAGACAGAAACAAATTCACTTTTTGTTCCAACTTAGCTTTATTAAGCTACGATCTCGGTGA
>JABUQX010134412.1:12500-15000 GCA_015478945.1 Trachelipus rathkii | reverse complement strand
TACAACCGGGTAGTGTCCCACCAATTTACCACAAATTGAGAATACTTCTCTTCTTGAAAGATTCCCTTCCTTTAGGTCTGGTAATTCACCACCTCTTCTAAACTCTAATTTCCCTTCTTTATTTTTTATTATTTTCAATCCTAACACTCTGTTATCCACAAGACCTTCTACTGGTTTCGTCACCAATCCATAGCTTGCTAAATATAAGACTACATCTTCCGCTCCTACGATGTCTTCATTCACAATTATGTCATCGATGTAATGGCTGGTCGCTTCTCTTATTCTTTCATCCTGTGCCAAAACCTCTCTCAAAATTCTCATCATTATCCTTGGAGCGCAATTTATTCCGAAACCCAATCTAGTTAAGTAATACATCTCTCCTTTAAACTTCACCACCTGATATTTCCAAAGACTTTTGTCTACCCTCAACTGCAGGTACGCCGCTTTCAAATCCACCAGCTTAATTTTGCCTTTTTTTCTCCTCCAAACCCTCAGAGTTTCATCACATGCAACTATCTCATCTCCAGTATGGCATTCTATGTGATCATTTAACTTCCTGAAGTCCAACACTGGCCTTATTTTTCCTTTAGACTCTTGGTTCACTGCCATCATTGGAATCACATTCTTTCCCTCCTTCTCACCCTGTTCCACTTTCTTTAAAATACCTTCTGAGATCCATCTCTCGACTTCAGTATTAAACTTCTCTTTTATATCTCCCTTCATTGTTCCCTCATAACACTCCACAGAGTTCCTCCAATCCGGACTCCTGCCTTCTTTCCATTTCCACCGCACTTCCCAATAATTCCCATCAAAATACGCATCAAAGTCCCTATCTTCTATTTTCAAAGTTTTCTTCCCTTTTACCGCCGCAACCCGAATATCCTTCCGCTCCTCCTTCTCAATACCAAATCTTACTCCATCTCTCTTCAATTCGACGCCCCCAAGTTGGAATATAATATCTAGTCCTAAGATCATATCCACACCATTTATTAGCTCTTCAGTCAACGCTACTTCCTTCTCAATTTCTCTCCCCATTATCTCTACCTTTACTTTTCCCCTTTTCACGGCTATTTTTCTTCCATCGAAAGCGGTTACTCGACTTATTCCTTCTATTTCATTGCAACAATCTTCCTTCACCACAGAAAGAGAACATCCCGAATCCACTAGGGCCTTTCCCCTTCTTCCATTTAATAATATTTTTATAATAAATAATTCTTCGGAATTCCCTCTCAATGCTCCGACGAGTCCGCCTCCGAAGCAGCGAGCCCGCCGTTCTCGTTTCCCATCTCCTCACATTCTATTGCAAAATGACCTTTTTTGCCACAATTCCAGCATTGAAATTTTCTTTTACAATGTTTCCTCAAATGTGGCCCTCCGCATGAGAAACATTTAATCGAAGCTCTTGAATATTTTTGAAAGATTCTTGCTCCTCCTTCGCCTTTAGCCGCGGCAATAAAAGTTTCATTTTCTAGTGTTAGCAACGCTCGCGCCTTTGATAATATTTTCCCAAATTCCAAATCTTCTATTTCAGGCATTGCTCGTAACTCTTTTCCGACTGACGTTGGCATCCCGTAAACAAATGCTCTTCGTAGCACCATTTCATCCTTTATTTTGGCTATTGAGGCTAACCTCCTCAGCTCGGTTACAAATACATCGACCGGCTCTCCTTCCCATTTTTTATTGCAAAGCTCACCATACGCGCTAAATGCGTTCATGCCAAAGGCCTCCCTCAAACGAGCCTTGATGCTGTTCGAATTTTTCTGATCTCCCTCATCCATTTGAAGAAAAACAGCCAAAGCATTCCCTTCTAAAAATAGCGTAATGAATGCTGCTTCGTCCTTCACGTTGTTAATCCTTGCTACCATGGACACCTTTGTTAACCAAGCCTCTACGTCTTCGCTACCATCATAAGACTTCACCATTTCAGAGAGCTTTATCCCTTTTGATCTATCCATTCTTTTTATTTTTCTGGCCCGGATAGCTTGTAGGCTCAAAGACGACTTCGTTATGCAATATATAATTAAGGCAAATATAAAATTATATAAATATTGCATGAAAAGTCCTCACAACAGCGAATATTATTAATCCGCGGAGATGCTCATTATATCTATTAATATCTATATTTCCTAATACAAGTCTTAATCCTTTTTAATGCAGAGAAACACCGCTCAGCTTCCGATGTTGTCATCGGGGATGTTATAAGAACTTTTAATATATTAATATTTTTAAAATAAATTTTTGTAGGGCCCTATATAAATTTATATATATTTTAATTTAATATTTTTATAGAATTATGTACTTTATATAATTATTTGTCTTACACATTAATGATTCTATAAGATAAACAAAAGATATATTTATATTATATATATATATATATATATATAAATATAATAATATATAATATATATTATATTATATTACTATAATTTTAACTTGATTTCACTTAACCACTTTAAAAAAACAATAAAATTATTTTAAATATTTATTAATATTAATA
>JABUQX010134410.1:0-36165 GCA_015478945.1 Trachelipus rathkii | reverse complement strand
ATATTTGAATGAACACAGGGAAAATTCTAAAATAACATTCAAAATGTATCACCTTTAACTTTTTACCTGGGGGGCAACAGTTTTTAAATTTAATATAGAATGTACGACAGTGACCTATTGAAGAGATCCAACATATCAGAATATATTACCTTTTTTGTACGACTCAAAGTAGGTCCTGATAATTAAGTAAACCCTTTTAACGTTTTACTTGAGGGGCAACAATCTTTAATTTGATCAGAGAATGTTAGACAGTAACCTACAGAAGAGAAACAACATGTCTGTATATTCTACGTTTTTTTTGCAAGACCCATAGTACGTCCTAAAATTTATGTCAAACTACATGATGTAAGACAGTGACCTACTGAAAAGTACCAACCTAAATATGGGTCAAAATATTTGAATGAAAATATGAAAATTGGAATATAGCATCAACGTTGTGACTCTTATAACTTTTTACCTGGGGTGCAACAGTTTTTAAATTTATTATAGAATGTACGACAGTGACCTATTGAAGAGATCCAACATATCAGAATATATTACCTTTTTGTACGACTCAAAGTAGGTCCTGAAAATTAAGTAAAACCTTTTAACGTTTTACTTGAAGGGCAACAATCTTTTATTTGATCACAGAATGTTACACAGTAACCTACAGAAGAGAAACAAATTGTCTGTATATTCCAGGTTTTTTTGCAATACCCATAGTACGTCCTAAAATTTATGTCAAACTACATGATGTAAGACAGTGACCTACTGAAAAGTACCAACCTTTAAATATGGTCAAAATATTTGAATGAAAATATGAAAATTGGAATATAGCATCAACGTTGTGACTCTTGTAACTTTTTACCTGGGGGGCAACAGTTTTTAAATTTAACATATAATGTACGACAGTGACCTATTGAAGAGATCCAACATATCAGAATATATTACCTTTTTTGTACGACTCAAAGTAGGTCCTGAAAATTATGTAAACCCTTTTAACGTTTTATTTGAGGGGCAACAATCTTTAATTTGATCAAAGAATGTTAGACAGTAACCTACAGAAGAGAAACCACATGTCTGTATATTCTACGTTTTTTTGTAGGACCCATAGTACGTCCGAAAATTTATGTCAAACAACATGAAGTAAGACAGTGACCCACTGAAAAGTACCAACCTTAAAATTGGTCAAAATATATGAATGAAAATATGAAAATTGGAATATAGCATCAACCTTGTGACTCTTGTAACTTTTTACCTGGGGGGCAACAGTTTTTAAATTTAACATAGAATGTACGACAGTGACCTATTGAAGAGATCCAACATATCAGTATTTATTACCTTTTTTGTACGACTCAAAGTAGGTCCTGAAAATTAAGTAAAACCTTTTAACTTTTTACCTGAGGTGCAACAATTTTTAATTTGACACAGAATGTAAGACAGTAACCTACAGAAGAGAAACAACATGGCTGTATATTCTACGTTTTTTTGTCCTAAAATATATGTCAATGCCGAAAATTTATGTCAAACTGCATGATATAAGACAGTGACCTACTGAAAAGTACCAACCTAAATATGGGTCAAAATATTTGAATAAAAATATGAAAATTGGAATATAGCATCAACGTGTGACTCTTGTAACTTTTTAACTGGGGGCAACAGTTTTAAATTTAACATAGAATGTACGACAGTGACCTATTGAAGAGATCCAACATATCAGAATATATTACCTTTTTTGTACGACTCAAAAATAGGTCCTGATAATTATGTGAACCCTTTTAACGTTTTGTTTGAGGGGCAACAATCTTTAATTTGATCAGAGAATGTTAGACAGTAAAATACAGAAGAGAAACAACATGTCTATATATTCTACGTTTTTTTTGCAAGACCCATAGTACGTCCTAAAATTTATGTCAAACTACATGATGTAAGACTGTGACCTACTGAAAAGTACCCACCTTAAAATTGGTAAAAATATATGAATGAAAATAGGAAAATTGGAATATAGCATCAACGTTGTGACTCTTGAACTTTTTACCTGGGGGCCAACAGTTTTTAAATTTAACATAGAATGTACGACAGTGACCTATTGAAGAGATCCAACATATCAGTATTTATTACCTTTTTTGTACGACTCAAAGTAGGTCCTGAAAATTAAGTAAAACCTTTTAACTTTTTACCTGAGGGGCAACAATTTTTAATTTGACCACAGAATGTAAGATAGTAACCTACAGAAGAGAAACAACATGTCTTTATATTCTACGTTTTTTTTTGTAAGACCCATAGTACGTCCTAAAATTTATGTCAAACTACATGATGTAAGACAGTGACCTACTGAAAAGTACCAACCTAAATATGGGTCAAAATATTTGAATGAAAATATGAAATTTGGAATATAGCATCAACGTTGTGAGTCTTGTAACTTTTTACCTGGGGGGCAACAGTTGTTAAATTTATTATAGAATGTACGACAGTTACCTATTGAATAGATCCAACATATCAGAATATATAACCCTTTTTTGTACGAGTCAAGTTACGTCCTGAAAATTAAGAAACCCTAAGTTTTTACCTTGAGGGGCAAAAATCTTTAATTTGATTACAGAATGTAAGATAGTAACCTACAGAAGAGAAACAACATGTCTGTTTATTCTACGTTTTTTTGTAAGACCAATAATACGTCCTAAAATTTATGTCAAATTACATGATGTAAGACAGCGACCTACTGAAAAGTACACACCTAAATATGGGTCAAAATATTGAATGAAAATATGAAAATTGGAATATAGCATCAACGTTGTGACTCTTGTAACTTTTTACCTGGGGGGCAACAGTTTTTAAATTTAATATAAAATGTACGACAGTGATCTATTAAAGAGATCCAACATATCAGAATATATTACCTTTTTTGTACGACTCAAAGTAGGTCCTGAAAATTAAGTAAAACCTTTTATCTTTTATACCTGAGGGGCAACAATTTTTAATTTGACCACAGAATGTAAGATAGTAACCTACAGAAGAGAAACAACATGTCTGTATATTCCAGGTTTTTTTGCAATACCCATAGTACGTCCTAAAATTTATGTCAAACTACATGATGTAAGACAGTGACCTACTGAAAAGTACCAACCTAAATATGGGTCAAAATATTTGAATGAAAATATGAAAATTGGAATATAGCATCAACGTTGTGACTCTTGTAACTTTTTACCTAGGGGGCAACAGTCTTTAAATTTAACATAGAATGTACGACAGTGACCTATTGAAGAAATCCAACATACCAGTATTTATTACCTTTTTTGTACGACTCAAAGTATTTCCTGAAAATTAAGTAAAACCTTTGAACTTTTTACCTGAGGTGCAACAATTTTTAATTTGACCACAGAATGTAAGACAGTAACCTACAGAAGAGAAACAACATGTCTGTATATTCTACGTTTTTTTTTGTAAGACCCATAGTATGTCCTAAAATTTATGTCAAACTGCATGATATAAGACAGTGACCTACTGAAAAGTACCAACCTAAATATGGGTCAAAATATTTGAATGAAAATATGAAAATTTTAATATAGCATCAACGTTGTGACTCTTGTAACTTTTTACCTTTGGGGCAACAGTTTTTAAATTTAACATAGAATGTACGACAGTGACTATTGAAGAGATCCAACATATCAAAATATATTACCTTTTTTGTACGACTCAAAGTAGGTCCTGAAAAATAAGTAAACCCCTTTTTACTTGAGGGGCAACAATCTTTAATTTGATCACAGAATGTTAGACAGTAACCTACAGAAGAGAAACAACATGTCTGTATATTCTACGTTTTTTTTGTAAGACCCATAGTACGTCCTAAAATTTATGTCAAACTACATGATGTAAGACAGTGACCTACTGAAAAGTACCAACCTAAATATGGGTCAAAATATTTGAATGAAAATATGAAAATTGGAATATAGCATCAACGTTGTGACTCTTGTAACTTTTTACCTGGGGGGCAACAGTTTTTAAATTTAATAAGAATGTACCGAAAGTGAACCTATTAAAGAGCATCCAAACATATCAGAATATATTACCTTTTTGTACGACTCAAAGTAGGTCTTGAAAATTAAGTAAACCCTTTTAACTTTTTACCTGAGGGGCAACAATCTTTAATTTGACCACAGAATGTAAGATAGTAACCTACAGAAGAGAAACAACATGTCTTTATATTCTACGTTTTTTTGTAAGACCCATAGTACGTCCGAAAATTTATGTCAAACTACATGATGTAAGACAGTGACCTACTGAAAAGTACCAACCTAAATATGGGTCAAAATATTTGAATGAAAATATGAAAATTGGAATATAGCATCAACGTTGTGACTCTTGTAACTTTTTACCTGGGGGGCAACAGTTTTAAAATTTTATAAAGAATGTACGACAGTGACCCTATTAAAAGAAAATCCAAACATATTCAGTATTTATTACCATTTTTTTGTACGACTCAAAGTAGGTCCTGAAAATTAAATAAAACCTTTTAACTTTTTACCTGAGGGGCAACAATCTTTAATTTGACCACATAATGTAAGACAGTAACCTACAGAAGAGAAACAACATGTCTGTATATTCTACGTTTTTTTTTTGCAAGACCCATAGTACTGTTCCTAAAATTTATGTCAAAACTGCATGATATAAAGACAGTGACCTACTGAAAAGTACCAACCTAAATATGGGTCAAAATATTTGAATGAAAATATGAAAATTGGAATATAGCATCAACGTTGTGACTCTTGTAACTTTTTACCTTGGTGGGCAACAGTTTTTAAATTTAATATAGAATGTACGACAGTGACCTAATGAAGAGATCCAACATATCAGAATATATTACCTTTTTTTGTACGACTCAAAGTAGGTCCTGAAAATTAAGTAAACCCTTTTAACGTTTTACTTGAGGGGCAACAATCTTTAATTTGATCACAGAATGTTAGACAGTAACCTACAGAAGAGAAACAACATGTCTGTATATTCTACGTTTTTTGTAAGACCCATAGTACGTCCTAAAATTTATGTCAAACTACATGATGTAAGACAGTGACCTACTGAAAAGTACCAACCTAAATATGTGTCAAAATATTTGAATGAAAATATGAAAATTGGAATATAGCATCAACGTTGTGACTCTTGTAACTTTTTACCTGGGGGGCAACAGTTGTTAAATTTATTATAGAATGTACGACAGTTACCTATTGAATAGATCCAACATATCAGAATATATAACCTTTTTTTGTACGACTCAAAGTAGATCCTGAAAATTAAGTAAACCCTTTTAAGTTTTTACCTGAGGGGCAAAAATCTTTAATTTGATTACAGAATGTAAGATAGTAACCTACAGAAGAGAAACAACATGTCTGTTTATTCTACGTTTGTTTGTAAGACCAATAATACGTCCTAAAATTTATGTCAAATTACATGATGTAAGACAGCGACCTACTGAAAAGTACACACCTAAATATGGGTCAAAATATTTGAATGAAAATATGAAAATTGGAATATAGCATCAACGTTGTGACTCTTGTAACTTTTTACCTGGGGGGCAACAGTCTTTAAATTTAACATAGAATGTACGACAGTGATCTATTGAAGAGACCCAACATATCAGAATATATTACCTTTTTTTGTACGACTCAAAGTAGGTCCTGAAAATTAAGTAAAACCTTTTAACTTTTTACCTGGGGGCAACAATTTTTAATTTGACCACAGAATGTAAGATAGTAACCTACAGAAGAGAAACAACATGTCTGTATATTCTACGTTTTTTTTGTAAGACCCATAGTACGTCTAAAATTTATATCAAACTACATGATGTAAGACAGTGACCTACTGAAAAGTACCAACCTAAATATGGGTCAAAATATTTGAATGAAAATATGAAAATTGGAATATAGCATCAACGTTGTGACTCTTGTAACTTTTTACCTGGGGGGCAACAGTCTTTAAATTTACAACAGAATGTACGACGGTGACCTATTGAAGAGATCCAACATATCAGTATTTATTACCTTTTTTGTACGACTCAAAGTATTTCCTGAAAATTAAGTAAAACCTTTTAACTTTTTACCTGAGGGGCAACAATTTTTAATTTGACCACAGAATGTAAGACAGTAACCTACAGAAGAGAAACAACATGTCTGTATATTCTACGTTTTTTTTGTAAGACCCATAGTACGTCCTAAAATTTATGTCAAACTGCATGATATAAGACAGTGACCTACTGGAAAGTACCAACCTAAATATGGGTCAAAATATTTGAATGAAAATATGAAAATTGGAATATAGCATCAACGTTGTGACTCTTGTAACTTTTTACCTTGGGGGCAACAGTTTTTAAATTTAATATAGAATGTACGACAGTGACCTATTGAAGAGATCCAACATATCAGAATATATTACTTTTTTGTACGACTCAAAGTAGGTCCTGAAAATTAAGTAAAACCTTTTAACGTTTTATTTGAGGGGCAACAATCTTTAATTTGATCACAGAATGTTAGACAGTAAAATACAGAAGAGAAACAACATGTCTGTATATTCTACGTTTTTTTTGTAAGACCCATAGTACGTCCTAAAATTTATGTCAAACTACATGATGTAAGACAGTGACCTACTGAAAAGTACCAACCTAAATATGGGTCAAAATATTTGAATGAAAATATGAAAATTGGAATATAGCATCAACGTTGTGACTCTTGTAACTTTTTACCTGGGGGCGAAACAGTTTTTAAATTTAATATAGAATGTACGACAGTGACCTATTGAAGAGATCCAACATATCAGAATATATTACCTTTTTTGTACGACTCAAAGTAGGTCCTGAAAATTAAGTAAACCCTTTTAACTTTTTACCTGAGGGGCAACAATTTTTAATTTGACCACAGAATGTAAGATAGTAACCTACAGAAGAGAAACAACATGTCTTTATATTCTACGTTTTTTTGTAAGACCCATAGTACGTCCGAAAATTTATGTCAAACTACATGATGTAAGAGAGTGACCTACTGAAAAGTACCAACCTAAATATGGGTCAAAATATTTGAATGAAAATATGAAAATTGGAATATAGCATCAACGTTGTGACTCTTGTAACTTTTTACCTGGGGGGCAACAGTTTTTAAATTTAATATAGAATGTACGACAGTGACCTATTAAAGAGATCCAACATATCAGTATTTATTACCTTTTTTGTACGACTCAAAGTAGGTCCTGAAAATTAAGTAAAACCTTTTAACTTTTTACCTGAGGGGCAACAATCTTTAATTTGACCACAGAATGTAAGACAGTAACCTACAGAAGAGAAACAACATGTCTGTATATTCTACGTTTTTTTTGTAAGACCCATAGTACGTCCTAAAATTTATGTCAAACTGCATGATATAAGACAGTGACCTACTGAAAAGTACCAACCTAAATATGGGTCAAAATATTTGAATGAAAATATGAAAATTGAAATATAGCATCAACGTTGTGACTCTTGTAACTTTTTACCTGGGAGGCAACAGTCTTTAAATTTAACAAAGAATGTACGACAGTGACCTATTGAAGAAATCCAACATATCAGTATTTATTACCTTTTTTGTACGACTCAAAGTAGGTCCTGAAAATTAAGTAAAACCTTTTAACTTTTTACCTGAGGGGCAACAATTTTTAATTTGACCACATAATGTAAGATAGTAACCTACAGAAGAGAAACAACATGTCTGTATATTCTACGTTTTTTTTGTAAGACCCATAGTACGTCCTAAAATTTATGTCAAACTTACATGATGTAAGACAGTGACCTACTGAAAAGTACCAACCTAAATATGGGTCAAAATATTTGAATGAAAATATGAAAATTGGAATATAGCATCAACGTTGTGACTCTTGTAACTTTTTACCTGGGGGGCAACAGTTTTTAAATTTAATATAGAATGTACGACAGTGACCTATTGAAGAGATTCAACATATCAGAATATATTACCTTTTTTGTACGACTCAAAGTAGGTCCTGAAAATTAAGTAAACCCTTTTAACGTTTTACTTGAGGGGCAACAATCTTTAATTTGATCACAGAATGTTAGACAGTAACCTACAGAAGAGAAACAACATGTCTGTATATTCTACGTTTTTTTTGCAAGACCCATAGTACGTCCTAAAATTTATGTCAAACTACATGATATAAGACAGTGACCTACTGAAAAGTACCAACCTAAATATGGGTCAAAATATTTGAATGAAAATATGAAAATTGGAATATAGCATCAACGTTGTGACTCTTGTAACTTTTTACCTGGGGTGCAACAGTTTTTAAATTTAATATAGGATGTAAAATATTGAAGAGATCCAACATATCAGTATTTATTACCTTTTTTGTACGACTCAAAGTAGGTCCTGAAAATTAAGTAAAACCTTTTAACTTTTTACCTGAGGGGCAACAATTTTTAATTTGACCACAGAATGTAAGATAGTAACCTACAGAAGAGAAACAACATGTCTTTATATGCTACGTTTTTTGTAAGACCCATAGTACGTCAGAAAATTTATATGAAAAACTACATGATGTAAGACAGTGACCTACTGCAAAGTACCTACCACATAAAAGGGATCAATACCCATATTTGAATGTAAAAATTTATTAATTTTAAAAAAAAACTTTAGTCTCGCCAGGTAAAAAAGTTTACAAATGAGTCACCAACCCGTTGAGCTATATTTCCAATTTCATATTTTGCATTCAATATTTTTGACACATATTAGGTGGACTTATCCAGTACGTTAGGTGCCTCTCTTGGTACATCTTACATTTCATTTAGTTAGCCTTTGGACATAAGAGTTGTGCCGGAATACTATGGTTCCTTACAGGCAAAAAAAAAAACGATGAAATCTCAGTTGTTAAATATTAATAGACTATTGTTAGAAATGTACGATCAGTGATCCTAATGAACTCAAGATTCCAACTTCCTGCATTAATCAGGTTATAACTTAATACATTTTACCTTAATTTGTACCGACTCAAAAGTGTATTTGTGGTCAAAATATAAAAATGTGCTTTGGTTCCATGCTTTAGAAAATGGTTTGAAAAAATTTTATACGTTAATAAATTTCTCTCCTTTATAAGGAACTTTTCTCACCTATTCGTGATGGGGAGTTCGCATATAAAATCTTTAACTATTGAAAAATCTTACAGAATAATGTAATAGATATGTTGGGATAGTAAACCTACATGAATTTCTTACAATAGTCACTGAGTCGATACAATGCCTATGTATAATTATACACAAGAACCATTGGTTTGCCCCCCAGGTAAAAAAATTTACCAAGATGTCCAACTCACTCGTTAATCGCTATATTCCTCCTCAATTTTCATAATTTTTCATTGTTATCAGAAAACAACCATCTGAACCACATTAGCAGGTTCGTCCTAAAATTTATGTGTGTAACCTATTATCATAAGCAGGATGGATCACTTATATCAGTATAAGAGTTGCATAAATTTTAGGAGGAACCTACAGTGGTCTGATTTGCAAAAAAACCATGACTGTAGAAATACAACAATGTAGTTCTTTCTTGTAAGGTTACTTCACTAAACCAATCCCTGTACTATCAAATTTAAAGAATGGTTGCGCGCCTATCAAGTGAAACGTGTAATAGGAGATTACTTAATTTTTCAGGAACCTTATCTGTTAGAGTACGTTACAAAAAGGTATTATAGTAATAAATATTTGTAAGAGAATTTTTGAGGAATTCTTTACTTCAAATTTAAGGAGTCACATGGACGATTAACATTCGATTATAAATTAAAAACTGTTGCCCCCAATGGTAAAAATACAAGAGTTCACAACGTGGATGCAGGTCCCAAGCATAGGTGTATGTGCAAAAGTTCTCGGTGGACCCATAGAGGGGTAACTAGGACCTTTTCAACCCGCCGTGGACAGCCAGGACCAGAAGGCGACGGACGGGTGGAAAAAAACGGGAAGAACAGACAGTCCTAGAAGCCGAAGCCGTAACAGAATGGTGTCTATTAGAACAGATTATAAATAATTATAGAAAGTGTATGAACACCAGTTGTAAACGGCAACTAATATAAATAGTAAGAGGATGTTAAGAGGACCGCTGTCCAAACAATATAGGAGAGACTATCAGTTAACACTGTTTTGTAACTAACAAGAGAACAAGACCCGAGATAGGTCCTTAGTAAAAATCAATAAGATATAATATGCCCTTGAAAGGCTTGTTTACCTGAAGATGCAACAAATATTTAACTTCTTGACCACAGATGTACATGATAGACTATGAGAGCCCAAACAGACGAAGAACACATGTCCTGATTTGTAATTAAAGATTTACAATTTATCTTTAACCAGACGTATTTTTGCAAGACCCATAGTACGGGTCAATCTAAAAATTATAATGTCAAGAGCTACAGTGACTCGTAACGACCAAGTGGATCTTACAATGAAAGTACCAAACCTAAATATGGAGTCAAAATAATGAATGAAAATATGGAAAATTGGAAAGATTAGCATCACAACGGTAGTGACCTTATGTAACTAATATTACCTAGGGGGCAACATCTTTAAAGTTTAACGAAAGAAAATAGTAAAACCGATCAGTAACGCATATTGAAGTTAAATCCACATATCAAGTTATTTATTACCTTTTTTGTTACGACTCAAGTAGGTCCTGAAATATAAGTAAAACCTTTTTAACTTTTTCCTGAGGTGCAACAATTTTTAATTAAATTGACCACAGAATGTAAGATAGTAACCAAACAGAGAAAACAATCATGTCTGCTATATTCTACGTTATTGTGGCAAGACCCATATACGTTCCTAAAATGTTATGTCCAACAAGCATGTGTAAGACAGTGACCATACTGAGAAATACCAACCTAAGATCTATGGGTCACAAATAATTTTGAATGAAAATATGAAATGGCAGATTATAGCAATCAACGTTGTGCATCTGTGTAACTTTTAACCTGCGGGGGCAAGAATTCGTTTAAATTTAACATACAATGTACGACAGTGGACTATTGAAGAGAACCAACATATCAGTATTTATTTACCTTTATTTATGTAACGACCTCAAAGTATGTCCTGAAAATTAAGTAAACCTTTTAACTTTTTACCTGAGAAGCAACAATTTTAATTTGACCACAAAATGTAAGATAATAACCTACAAAAAGGAAGAGAAACAACATGTCTTTAGATTCTACGTTTTTTTAGGTAAGACCAACAATAGTAACGTCCGAAAAGTTTATGTCATAAACTACTTATGTAAGAACAGGACCTACTGAAAAAGTACCAAACCTAATATGTGTCAAATATTATTTGAACCCTGTAAAATAGAGAAAATTGAAACTAGCCATCAACTGTTATGTTGATCCTTGTAACTTAATAACCTGGAGCAACAGTTTAATAAATTTAATATGACAAATCGTATCGACACAGTGACTATTGAAGAGAAATCCAACAGATCAGAATAATAGTTACCTTTTTTGTAGCGACTCCAAAAGAGTAAGTCCTGAAAAATTAAGTAAACCCTTTAAACGTTTTAACGAATTGAGGGCAACAATCTTTTTAATAAATTGATCACAGAATGTTATACCAGAACCTACATAAAGAACACATGTCTCTATAATTCTAACGTTTTTTTTTGCAGACCATAAGTCAATCGTCCTTAAAATTTATGTCAAAACTACATGATGTAAGACAGTACCTTAATGAAAAGTACCAACCTAAATATGGGTCAAAATATTTGAATGAAAATAATGAAAATTTGAATATAGCATCAGACGTTGGACTCTTGCCTAACTTTTTACCTGGGGATTTATTTGTGCGATCACAAACTCTCAATATTATTATAGATTTTATAAGTATAGGATGTAAAACTACTTGAAGAGATCCTAACATATCAGTATTTATTACCGTTTTGTACGACTCAAAAGTAGGTCCTGAAAATTAAGTAAAACTTTTTAACTTTTTAGCTACACTGAGAAGAGTTAAAAGTTGTGAAATTTTTTTTAAATTTGACCACATGTATTATGCCAGTGAAAGAATCATTAACCTCACAAAGAATTGGAGAATCCGGCATTAAACAAAGAAATAATGTTTTAATTAATATCTAACTGTTTTATTCTGGATAAGATACGCTATTGGTAAGTACGTCAGAAAATTTATGTCATTCAACTATCTCTGATGTAAGACAAGTGATCTACTGGCACACTGGGTATCCAACGCCTAAATATGTGAAGTCATAAATATCCTTTGAATGAAAATGGTATTAGAAAATAAAAATTAGGAGCAGATTTTATGGTAGCCCCCATCCAACATTTGTGAGCTTATCTATGTAACGTTTTACACTAGGTGTGACGAGAGGGAGCAACAGTTGTTAGTAATCTTAAACACCAACTAGAATGTGTACGACTAGTGCACCTATTTGAATTAGATCCAACCAATATCAGATTATTATTCACTACCAATTTTTGTACGTGATTTCAACAATGATAGGTCGTGCAACAATAAGTTATTTAACCCACTTTGGAAGATTTCTTAATTTTAGGATGCAAATAAGTCTCTTACCCACTTTGGATCACAAGAATTTGTAAGATAGTAACCTTAACAGGAAGAGAAGACAATTCATGTTTGTATAGTTCTATATACGTTTCTTTTTGTGAAGATTCCACACAGGATATGTCACTGAAAGAGGTTTTACAACTTCCGCTTCATAATTAACATGCATGTATAGGACAGGAGTGACCTACTGAAAGTTACACATCGCTCACATATTTATATAGGTTTAATATTTGAATTGTAATATAATTTGAGAAAACAATGGTGGAAATATCCAAAATAAACGTGTGGACTCTTGTAATCGTTCACCAATAAAAAAGGATACGGAAGGCATACAGCAGCTTTTAATTTAATATCTGCGAATTGATGTTACAGGCACATGTGAAAGATCCTGATTTAAGAGTAATCCTTAACACCTATCTCAAAGTATATTAGCCATCTGTATTTGATAGCGAGCGTGCAATTTAGCATAGTTGATCTCTGAATTCAAGTGTAACCCCCTGACTCAATTACGCCTTTCTGAGAGGTCTTTTTACATACCTGAAGAGAGCAAACAATATTTTTATTGACCACAGAATGTAAGGTATAAGTAACAAATCATCGTAAGATATGTTGAGAATCACATCATGCTAACTATGGTCTAACTGTTCGATTACTACGATATTTTTTGCATAATATCTCAATATTTATTATCGTCCTAAAAAACTATTTATTCGCAACTACTATGATGAGACACGCTGAATCTTACTTCTCCAAGAGTGATATAAAAAAAGTTACACACCTTAAAGTCATATACGTGAAGCAACTATATTACTCAATTTGAAATGATATTCAATATTTCCAAAAAAAATTGGTAATTGATATCTCTCTGCCATCAACGTAATATGATCTATCTTAGGTTTGTAAGCGCCTTATCCTTTACCTGTTCAGAGTAGTCGCTTGGTCTTAATCATGTAAGTTTGACATAAATTTTCGGGAGCGTGACACTACAGGGGTTTTTCATATTTTATAACAAAATAGACGATGTTATCAGACCATGATAGACCTTAATTAAGAGAATCCATGATGCATATCCTCAGATCCATAGTATATGCAATATTACCATAATTTTTGTTACGTAGCTCGAAGTTCAGATCTTAGAAATTAAACGAGATTAGAAGACGTCGCTTTTAACTCATCTTTCACCGTGAAAGAGAAGATTGCATACAAATGGTGTTTTAATTTGACCCTATCAAAACTTTAAATTTGGCATGGGAAACTACAGCCTACAGTGTAGAAGAGTCGGTAGCAACAAAACATGAGATACTTGGTAGATTACTTAACTGTTCCTTGTATATTTAAGACCCATAGCTACGTTTCATGGCGGAAAATCTTTTTATCCTTCAAAAACTAGCAGTGATGTAACCGGACTCGTCAAGCTGACACATTATCGAAAAGGTACACAAACACTATATAGTGGTCAAAATATTTTAGAATGAAAATATGAAAATTTGGAATATAGCATCAACGTTGTGACTCTTGTAAACTTTTTACCTGGGTGGCAACAGTTTTTAAATTTAATATTAGAATGTACGACAGTGACCTATTGAAGAGATCCAACATATCAGAATATATTGCCTTTTTTTGTACGACTCCAAAGTAGGTCTGAAATTATGTAAACCCTTTTAACGTTTTACTTGAGGGGCAACAATCTTTAATTTGATCAGAGAATGTTAGACAGTAACCTACAGAAGAGAAACAACATGTCTGTATATTCTACGTTTTTTTTTGCAAGACCCATAGTACGTCCTAAAATTTATGTCAAACTACATGATGTAAGAGAGTGACCTACTGAAAAGTACCAACCTAAATATGGGTCAAAATATTTGAATGAAAATATGAAAATTGGAATATAGCATCAACGTTGTGACTCTTGTAACTTTTTACCTGGGGGGCAACAGTCTTTAAATTTAACAAAGAATGTACGACAGTGACCTATTGAAGAGATCCAACATATCAGTATTTATTACCTTTTTTGTACGACTCAAAGTAGGTCCTGAAAATTAAGTAAAACCTTTTAACTTTTTACCTGAGGGGCAACAATCTTTAATTTGACCACAGAATGTAAGATAGTAACCTACAGAAAAGAAACAACATGTCTGTATATTCTACGTTTTTTTTGTAAGACCCATAGTATGTCCTAAAATTTATGTCAAACTGCATGAGATGTAAGACAGTGACCTACTGAAAAGTACCAACCTAAATATGGGTCAAAATATTTGAATGAAAATATGAAAATTGGAATATAGCATCAACGTTGTGACTCTTGTAACTTTTTACCTTGGGGGCAACAGTCTTTAAATTTAATATAGAATGTACGACAGTGACCTATTGAAGAGATCCAACATATCAGTATTTATTACCTTTTTTTGTGCGACTCAAAGTAGGTACTGGAAATTAAGTAAACCCTTTTAACTTTTAACCTGACGGGCAACAATTTTTAATTTGATCACAGAATGTAAGATAGTAACCTACAGAAGAGAATCAACATGTCTTTATATTCTACGTTTTTTTGTAAGACCCATAGTACGTCCGAAAATTTATGTCAAACTACATGATGTAAGAGAGTGACCTACTGAAAAGTACCAACCTAAACATGGGTCAAAATATTTGAATGAAAATATGAAAATTGGAATATAGAATCAACGTTGTGACTCTTGCAACTTTTTACCTGGGGGGCAACAGTTTTTAAATTTATTATAAAATGTACGACAGTGACCTATTGAAGAGACCCTACATATCAGAATATATACCTTTTTTTTTGTACGAACTCAAAGTTAGCGTCCTGAAAATTAAGTAAACCCTTTTAACTTTATACCTGAGGGGCAACAATTTTTAATTTGACCACAGAATGTAAGATAGTAACCTACAGAAGAGAAACAACATGTCTGTATATTCTACGTTTTTTTGAAAGACCCATAGTACGTCCTAAAATTTATGTCAAACTACATGATGTAGGACAGTGACCCACTGAAAAGTACCAACCTAAATATGGGTCAAAATATTTGAATGAAAATATCAAAATGGGAAATAGCATCAACGTTGTGACTCTTTTAACTTTTTACCTGGGGGGCAACAGTCTTTAAATTTAATATCTTAATGTATGACAGGACCTATTTGAAGAGATCCAACATATCAGAATATATTACCTTTTTTTGTACGACTCAAAGTAGGTCCTGAAAATTAAGTAAACCCTTTTAACGTTTTACTTGAGGGGCAACAATCTTTAATTTGATTACAGAATGTTAGAAAGTAACCTACAGAAGAGAAACAACATGTCTGTATATTCTACGTTTTTTTTTGCAAGACCCATTAGTACGTCACAAAATTTATGTCAAAACTACATGATGTAAGAGATTGACCTACTGAAAAAGTACCAAACCTAAAATATGGGTCAAAATATTTGAATGAAAATATGAAAATTGGAATATAGCATCAACGTTGTGACTCTTGTAACTTTTTACCTGGGGCAACAGTCTTTAAATTTAACATAGAATGTACGACAGTGAACCTATTGAAGAAATCCAACATATCAGTATCTATTACCATTTTTGTACGACTCAAAGTAGGTCTGAAAATTAAGCTAAAAACTTTTAAAACTTTTTCAAATGAACATTTTGTTAAATTTGACCACAGAATGTAAGATAGTAACCTACAGAAGAGAAACAACATGTCTTTATATTCTACGTTTTTTTGTAAGACCCATAGTACGTCCTAAAATTTATGTCAAACTACATGATGTAAGACAGTGACCTACTGAAAAGTACCAACCTAAATATGGGTCAAAATATTTGAATGAAAATATGAAAATTGGAATATAGCATCAACGTTTTGACTCTTGTAACGTTTTACCTGGGAGGCAACAGTTTTTAAATTTAATCTAGAATGTACGACAGTGACCTATTGAAGAGATCCAACATATCAGAATATATTTAGTATGAATGCTAATTTTTTCAACTTTAGATTTCTTTGTTATAACACTTAAAACGATATACCTAAGCTCGACTACGCTTTATTGCTACACCAGAATGAAAGTATTTTAGAGTTCTTCAAAGAAGATACCTCAAACACCTGCCTAAATTACCAAGGAGTCCAAAATTATTCAACATTGAAAGTGATTTAGTCTGAATGCTAATTTTTTCAACTTTAATTTCTTTGTTATAACACTTAAAACGATAAACCTAAGCTCGACTAGGCTTTATTGCTACACCAGAATGTAAGTATTTTAGAGTTCTTCAAAGAATATACCTCAAACACCTGCCTAAATCACCTAGGAGTCCAAATTATTACATGAAAGTGATTTAGTATGAATGCTAATTTTTTCAACTTTAGATTTCTTTGTTATAACACTTAAAACGATATACCTAAGCTCGACTACGCTTTATTGCTACACCAGAATGTAAATATTTTAGAGTTCTTCAAAGAAGATACTTCAAACACCTGCCTAAATTAACTAGGAGTCCTTATATTACATGAAAGTGATTAGTATGAATGCTAATTTTTTTCAACATTAGATTTCTTTGTTAAAACACTTAAAACGATTACCTAAGCTCGACTACGCTTATTGCTACACCAGAATGTTAAGTATTTTACATTTCTTCAACGAAAATACTCAAACACCTGCCTAAATTAACTAGGAGTCCTAATTATTACATGAAAGTGATTTAGTATGAATGCTAATTTTTTCAACATAAGATTTCTTTGTTATAACACTTAAAGCGATATTACCTAAGGCTCGACTACGTTTTATTGCTACACCAGAATGTAAATTTAATTTAAAGAGTTCTTCAAAGAAGATACCTCAAACACCTGCCTAAATTACCTAGAGAGCCCAAATTATTACATCAAAGTATTTAGTATGAATGCAATTTTCAACTTTAGATTTCTTTGTTATAACACTTAAAAACGATATACCTAAGCTCGACTTAGGGCTTTATTGCTACACCAGAATGTAAGTATTTTAGAGTTCTTCAAAGAAGATACCTCAAACACCTGCCTAAATTACCTAGGAGTCAAAATTATTACATGAAAGTGATTTAGTATGAATGCTAATTTTTTCAACTTTAGATTTCTTTGTTATAACACTTAAAACGATATACCTAAGCTCGACTACGCTTTATTGCACACCAGAATGTAAGTATTTTAGAGTTCTTCAAAGAAGATACCTCAAACACATGCCTAAATTACCTAGGAGTCCAAATTATTACATGAAAGTGATTTAGTATGAATTATATAATTTTTTCAACTATAGATTTTTTGTATAACACTTAAAACGATATAAATAAGCTCGACTACGCTTTATGCTACACCAGAATGTAAGTATTTTAGAGTCTTTCAAAGAAGACACCTCAAACACCTGCCTAAATTACCTAGAAGAGTCCAAATTATTACTTCAAAGTGATTTAGAATGAAAATGCTAATTTGTTTTCAACTTAGATTTCTTTGTTATAACAATTAAAACGATATACCTAAGCTCGACTACGCTTTATTGCTACACCAGAATGTAAGTATTTTAGAGTTCTTCAAAGAAGATACCTCAAACACCTGCCTAATACCTAGGAGTCCAAATTATTACATGAAAGTGATTTAGTATGAATGCTAATTTTTCAACTTTAGATTTCTTTGTTAAAACAATTAAAACGATATACCTAAGCTCGACTACGCTTTATTGCTACACAGAATGTAAGTATTTAAGAGTTCTTCAAAGAAGATACCTCAAACACCTGCCTAAATTACCCTAGGAGTCCAAATTATTACATGAAAGTGATTAGGATGAATGCTAAATTTTTTAACCAACTTTAGAATTCTTTGTTATAACACTTAAAACGATATACCTAAGCTTCAGACTACGCTTATTGCTACACCAAGAATGTAAGTATTTTTAGAGTTTTTCAAAGAAGATACCGTCAAACACCTGCCTAAATTATAGGAGTCCAAATTATTACTGAAAGTCGATTTAGTCTGAATTGCAATTTTTCAACTTTTAGATTCTTTTGTATATAACACTTAAAAAACGATGTACCTAAGCTCGACTAGGCTTTATTGCTACACCAGAATGTAAGTATTTTAGAGTTCTTCAAAGAAGATACCTCAAACACCTGCCTAAATTACCTAGGAGTCCAAATTATTACATGAAAGTGATTTAAGTATGAATGCAATTTTTTCAACATTAGATTTCTTTGTTATAACACTTTAAAGCGATTAACCTAAAGCTCGACACCCCCCGGGGCCCCTTTTTTAATTTTTTTGCTACACCAGAATGTAAGTATTTTAGAGTTCTGTAAAGAAGATACCTCAAACACCTGCCTAAATTAACTAGGAGTCCTAATTATTACATGAAAGTGATTTAGTATGAATGCTAATTTTTTCAACATTAGATTTCTTTGTTATAACACTTAAAGCGATATACCTAAGCTCGACTACGCTTTATTGCTACACCAGAATGTAAGTATTTTAGAGTTCTTCAAAGAAGATACCTCAAACACCTGCCTAAATTACCAAGGAGTCCAAATTATTACATGAAAGTTATTTAGTATTAATGCTAATTTTTTTAACTTTAGATTTCTTTGTTATAACACTTAAAACGATATACCTAAGCTCGACTACGTTTATTGTACACCAGAATGTAAGTACTTTAGATTTCTTCAAAAGATACCTCAAACACCTGCCTAAATTAACTACGAATCCTAATTATTACATGAAAGTGATTTAGTATGAATGCTAATTTTTTCAACATTAAATTTTTTTTGTTATAACACTTAAAGCGATATACCTAAGCTCGACTACGCTTTATTGCTACACCAGAATGTAAGTATTTTAGAGTTCTTCAAAGAAGATACCTCAAACACCTGCCTTAATTAAATAGGAGTCCAAATTATTACATCAAAGGGATTTAGTATGAATGCTATTTTTTCAACTTTAGATTTCTTTGTTATAACACTTAAAACGATATACCTAAGCTCGACTACGCTTTATTCACACCAGAATGTAAGTATTTTAGAGTTCTTCAAAGAAGATACCTCAAACACCTGCCTAAATTACCTAGGGGTCCAAATTATTACATGAAGGTGATTTAGTCTGAATGCTAGTTTTTTTAACTTTAGATTTCTTTGTTATAACACTTTAAACGATATTCCTAAGCTCGACTAGGCTTTATTGCTACACCAGAATGTAAGTATTTTAGAGTTCTTCAAAGAAGATACCTCAAAAACCTGCCTGAATTACCTAGGAGTCCAAATTATTATATGAAAGTGATTTAGTGTGAATGCTAATTTTTTCAACATTAGATTTCTTTGTTATAACACTTAAAGCGATATACCTAAGCTCGCCTACGCTTTATTGCTACACCAGAATGTGAATATGTTAGAGTTCTTCAAATAAGACACCTCAAATACCTGCCTAAATTACCTAGGAGTCCAAATTATTACATCAAAGTGATTTAGTATGAATGCTAATTTTTTCAACATTAGATTTCTTTGTTTAATAAACACTTATTAGCGATTTATACCTAAGCTCGCCTTACGCTTTATTGCCTACACAAGAATGTGAATATGTTAGAGTTCTTCAAATAAGACACCTCAAACACCTGCCTAAATTATCTAGGAGTCCAAATTATTACATGAAAATGATTTAGTCTGAATGCTAATTTTTTCGACTTTAGATTTCTTTGTTATAACACT
Source organism: Trachelipus rathkii (assembly GCA_015478945.1). Lineage (NCBI taxonomy): Eukaryota > Metazoa > Arthropoda > Malacostraca > Isopoda > Trachelipodidae > Trachelipus > Trachelipus rathkii. The sequence continues at coordinate 15,888 of JABUQX010134410.1, read as the reverse complement.
TAAAACGATATACCTAAGCTCGACTAGGCTTTATTGCTACACCAGAATGTAAGTATTTTAGAGTTCTTCAAAGAAGATACCTCAAACACCTGCCTAAATTACCTAGGAGTCCAAATTATTACATGAAAGTGATTTAGTATGAATGCTAATTTTTTCAACATTAGATTTCTTTTTTATAACAATTAAAGCGATATACCTAAGCTCGACTACGCTTTATTGCTACACCAGAATGTAAGTATTTTAGAATTCTTCAAATAAGACACCTCAAACACCTGCCTAAATTACCTAGGAGTCCAAATTATTACATGAAAGTGATTTAGTATGAATGCTAATTTTTCAACTTTAGATTTCTTTGTTATAACACTTAAAACAATATACCTAAGCTCGACTACGCTTTATTGCTACACCAGAATGTAAGTATTTTAGAGTTCTTCAAAGAAGATACCTTAAAACACCTGCCTAAATAACCTAGGAGTCCAAATTATTACATGAAAGTGATTTAGTATGAATGCTAATTTTTTCAACTTTAGATGTCTTTGTTTTAACATTTAAAACGATATACCTAAGCTCGACTACGTTTTATTGCTACACCAGAATGTAAGTATTTTAGAGTTCTTCAAAGAAGATACCTCAAACACCTGCCTAAATTACCTAGGAGTCCAAATTATTACATGAAAGTGATTTAGTATGAATGCTAATTTTTCAACTTTAGATTTCTTTGTTATAACACTTAAAACGATATACCTAAGCTCGACTACGCTTATTGCTACACCAGAATGTAAGTATATTTAGAGTTCTTCAAAGAAGATACCTTCAAACACCTGCCTAAAATTACCTAGGAGTCCAAATATTACATGAAAGGGATTTAGTATGAATGCTAATTTTTTCAACTTTAGATTTCTTTTATAACTTTTGAAAGAATTTTTCAAAACCCACTCCCCTTTTTTTTTCCCCACAAAGTAAGAATTTTTTTGTTTTTTTAAAAAAAAACCCCTCAAAACACCTGCCTAAATTACATAGGAGTCCAAATTATTACATGAAAGACATTTAGTATGAATGCTAATTTTTTCAACTTTAGATTTCTTTGTTATTACACTTAAAACGATATACCTAAGCTCGATTACGTTTTATTGCTACACCAGAATATAAGTATTTTAGAGTTCTTCAAAGAAGATACCTCAAACACCTGCCTAAATTACCTAGGAGTCTGAATTATTACATGAAAGTGATTTAGTATGAATGCTAATTTTTTCAACTTTAGATTTCTTTGTTATAACACTTAAAACGATATTCCTAAGCTCGACTACGCTTTATTGCTACACCAGAATGTAAGTATTTTAGAGTTCTTCAAAGAAGATACCTCAAACACCTGCCTAAATTACCTAGGAGTCCAAATTATTATATGAAAGTGATTTTGGATGAATGCTAATTTTTTCAACTTTAGATTTCTTTGTTATAACACTTAAAACGGTATACCTAAGCTCGACTACGCTTTATTGCTACACCAGAATGTAAGTATTTTAGAGTTCTTCAAAGAAGATACCTCAAACACCTGCCTAAATTACCTAGGAGTCCAAATTATTACATGAAAGTGATTTAGTATGAATGCTAATTTTTTCAACTTTAGATTTCTTTGTTATAACACTTAAACCGATATACCTAAGCTCGACTACGCTTTATTGCTACACCAGAATGTAAGTATTTTAGAGTTCTTCAAAGAAGATACCCCAAACACCTGCCTAAATTACATAGGGGAGTCCCAAATTATTAACATGAAAGACATTTAGTATGAATGCTAATTTTTTCAACTTTAGATTTCTTTGTTATTACACTTAAAACGATATACCTAAGCTCGATTACGTTTTATTGCTACACCAGAATATAAGTATTTTAGAGTTCTTCAAAGAAGATACCTCAAACACATGCCTAAATTACCTAGGAGTCCAAATTATTACATGAAAGTGATTTAGTATGAATGCTAATTTTTCAACTTTAGATTTCTTTTGTTATAACACTTTAAAACAATATATCTAAGTTCGACTACGCTTTATTGCTACACCAGAATGTAATATTTTACAGTTTCTTCAAGAAGATACCTCAAACAACTGCCTAAAATTACCTAGGAAGTCCAAATTATTACAGGAAAGTGATTTAGTATGAATGAAAAATTTTCAACTTTAGATTTCTTTGTTATAAACACTTAACGATATACCTAAGCTCGACTACGACTTTTATTGCTACACCAGATGTAAGTTTTAGAGTTCTTTCAAGAAGATACCTTCCAAACAACTGCCTAAATTACCTAGGAGTCCAAATTATTACATGAAAGTTGATTTAGTATGAATGATAATTTTTTCAACTTTTAGATTTCTTTGTGTTAAAACACTTAAAACGATATACCTAAGCTCCACTACGCTTTATTGCTACACCAGAATGTAAGTATTTTAGAGTTCTTCAAAGAAGATACCTCAAACACCTGCCTAAATTACCTAGGAGTCCAAATTATTACATGAAAGTGATTTAGTATGAATGCTAATTTTTTCAACTTTAGATTTCTTTGTTATAACACTTAAAACGATATACCTAAGCTCGACTACGCTTTATTGCTACACCAGAATTTAAGTATTTTAGAGTTCTTTAAAGAAGATACCTTCAAACATCCTTGCCTAAATTACCTAGGAGTCCAAAATTATTACATGAAAGGGATTTGGTATGAAAGGCCAATTTTTTTCAACTTTAGATTTTTTTTTTATAAAATTAAAACGATTACCTAAGCTCGACTACGTTTTATTGCTACACCAGAATGTAAGTATTTTAGAGTTTCTTCAAAGGAAGATAACCTCAAACACTCTGCCTAAATTACCTAGGGTCCAAATTATTACATGAAAGTGATTTAGTATGAATGCTAATTTTTTCAACTTTAGATTTCTTTGTTATAACACTTAAAGCGATATATCTAAGCTCGACTACGCTTTATTGCTACACCAGAATGTAAGTATTTTAGAGATCTTCAAAGAAGATACCTCAAACACCTGCCTAAATTACCTAGGAGTCCAAATTATTACATGAAAGTGATTTAGTATGAATGGTAATTTTTTCAACTTTTAGATTTGTTTTGTTATAACACTTAAAACGATATACCTAAGCTCGACTACGTTTTATTGCTACACCAGAATGTAAGTATTTTAGAGTTCTTCAAAGAAGATACCTCAAACACCTGCCTAAATTACCTAGGAGTCCAAATTATTACATGAAAGTGATTTAGTATGAATGCTAATTTTTTCAACTTTAGATGTCTTTGTTATAACTCTTAAAACGATATACCTAAGCTCGACTAACGCTTTATTCCTACCCCAAAATTAAGTATTTTACAGTTCTTCAAAGAAGATACCTCAAACACCTGCCTAAATTACCTAGGAGTCCAAATTATTACTGAAAGTGATTTAGTATGAATGCTAATTTTTTTCAACTTTAGATTCTTGTTATAACACTTAAAACGATATATCTCAGGGACGTCTACGCACTATTGCTACACCCGAAGGTAAGTGTTTAGAGTTCCTCAAGGAAGATACCTCAAAAACACCTGCCTAATTACCTAGGAGTCCAAATTATTACATGAAAGTGATTTAGTATGAATGCTAATTTTTTCAACTTTAGATTTCTTTGTTATAACACTTAAAACGATATCCTCAAACACCTGTCGACTACGCTTTTAATGTCCACACAAGAATGTAATGTATTTTAGAGTTCTTCAAAGAAGATACCTCAAACACCTGCCTAAATTACCTAGGAGTCCAAATAATACATGAAAGTGATTTTAGTATGAATGCTATTTTTTCAACTTTAGATTTCTTTGTTATAACACTTAAAACGATATACCTAAGCTCGACTACGCTTTATTGCTACACCAGAATGTAAGTATTTTAGAGTTCTTCAAAGAAGATACCTCAAACACCTGCTTAAATTACCTAGGAGTCCAAATTATTACATGAAAGTGATTTAGTATGAATGCTAATTTTTTCAACTTTAAATTTCTTTGTTATAACATTTAAACGATATACCTAAGCTCGACTACGCTTTATTGCTACACCAGAATGTAAGTATTTTAGAGTTCTTCAAAGAAGATACCTCAAACACCTGCCAAATTACCTAGGAGTCCTAATTATTACATGAAAGTGATTTAGTATGAATGCTAATTTTTTCAACTTTAGATTTCTTTGTTATAACACTTAAAACGATATACCTAAGCTCGACTACGCTTTATTGCTATACCAGAATGTAAGTATTTTAGAGTTCTTCAAAGAAGATACCTCAAACACCTGCCTAAATTACCTAGGAGACAATATTAAAATGGAGGGGTTTTAATAAAAATTATAATTTTTTTCAACTTTAGGATTTCTTTGTTATAACACTTAAAGCGATATATTAAGCTCGACTACGCTTTATTGCTACACCAGAATGTAAGTATTTTAGAGTTCTTCAAAGAAGATACCTCAAACACCTGCCTAAATTACCTAGGAGTCCAAATTATTACATGAAAGTGATTTAGTATGAATGCTAATTTTTTCAACTTTAGATTTCCTTTGTTATAACACTTAAAACGATATACCTAAGCTCGACTACGCTTTTATTCCTACCCCAGAATGTAATTTTTTAGAGTTCTTCAAAGAAGATACCTCAGAACACCTGCCTAAATTACCTAGGAGGTTCCAAATTATTTACAGAAGTTGATTTAGTATGGAATGCTAATTTTTTCAAAACTTTTAGATGTCTTGTTATAACACTTTAAAAACGATATACCTAAGCTCGACTACGCTTTTATGCTACACCAGAATGTAAGTATTTTACAGTTCTTTAAAAAAGGAGATACCTCAAAACACCTGCCTAAAATTTACCTAGGAGTCCAAATTAATACATGAAAGTGATTTATATGAATGCTAATTTTTTCAACTTTTAGATTTCTTGTTATAACACTTAACAAACGATATACCTAAGCTCGACTTACGCTTTATTGCTACACCCAGAATGTAAGGTGTTTTAGATTTCTTCAAAGAAGATACCTCCAACACCTGCCTAAATACCTAGGAGTCCAAAATTATTACATGAAAGTGATTAAGTATGAATGCTAATTTTTTTCAACTAGATTTCTTTGTTATAACACCTAAAAAAATAATACTAAACCCGACTACGCTTTTTTTGTTACACCAAAATTTAAGTATTTTTAAGTTCTTTAAAAAAATAACCCCAAAAACCTGCCCTTAATACCTAGGAGTCCAAAATTATTACATTGAAAGCGATTTAGTATGAATGCTAATTTTTTCAACTTTAGATTTCTTTGTTATAACACTTAAAACGATATTCCTAAGCTCGACTACGCTTTATTGCTACACCAGAATGTAAGTATTTTAGAGTTCTTCAAAGAAGATACCTAAAACACCTGCCTAAATTACCTAGGAGTCCAAATTATTACATGAAAGTGATTTAGTATGAATGCTAATTTTTTCAACTTTAGATGTCTTTGTTTTAACATTTAAAACGATATACCTAAGCTCGACTACGCTTTATTGCTACACCAGAATGTAAGTATTTTAGAGTTCTTCAAAGAAGATACCTCAAAGACCTGCCTAAATTACCTAGGAGTCCAAATTATTACATGAAAGTGATTTTGGATGAATGCTAATCTTTTCAACTTTAGATTTCTTTGTTATAACACTTAAAACGATATACCTAACCTCGACTACGCTTTATTGCTACACCAGAATGTAAGTATTTTAGAGTTCTTCAAAGAAGATACCTCAAACACCTGCCTACATTACCTAGGAGTCCAATTATTACATGAAAGTTGATTTAGTATGAAAATGCTAATTTTTTCAACTTTAGATTTCTTTGTTATAACTTTTAAAACGTTATACCTAAGCTCGACTACGCTTTATTGTACCTACACCAGAATGTAAGATTTTAGAGTTCTTCAAAGAGATACCTCAAACACCTGCCTAAATTACCTTAGAGTCCAATTTATTACATGAAAGTGATTTAGTATGAATGCATAAATTTTTTTCAACTTAGTATGACTTTTTATAACACTTAAAACCGATATACCTAAGCCTTGACTACGCTTATTGCTACACCAGAATGTAAGTATTTTTAAAGCTTCTCAAAGAAGATACCTAAACACGCTGCCTAAATTACATAGGAGTCCAAATTATTACAAGAAAGTGATTTAGTATGAATGCTAATTTCAACTTTTAGAGTTCTTTGTTATTACACTTAAAACGATATACCTAGCTCGACTACTTTTTATTGCTACACCAGAATATAGTATTTAGAGTTCTTCAAAGAAGATACCTCAAACACTGCCTAAATTACCTAGGAGCTCAAATTATTATCTGAAACAGTGATTTTAGTATGAATGGCTAATTTTTCAACTTTAGATTTCTTTGTTATAACACTTAAACGATATACCTAAGCTCGACTACGCCTTTATTGCTACACCAGAATGTAAGTTATTTAGAGTTCTTCAAAGAAGATACCTCAAACACCCTGCCTAATACCTTGGAGTCAAATTATTATATGAAAGTGATTTTGGATGAATGAATGCTAATTTTTTTCAACTTTAGATTCTTTGTTATAACACTCTTAAAACGGTATACCTAACCTCGACTACGCTTTATTGCTACACAGAATGTAAGTATTTTAGAGTCTTTCAAAGATAGATTTAACCTCAAACACCAAATACCATGCCTAAAATTACCTAGGAGTACTCCAAATATTACATGAAAGTGATTTAGGATGACAATGCTAATTTTTTCAACTTAGATTTCTTTGTTATAACACTTAAAACGATTACCTAGCTCCATCGTTTATATTGCTACACCAGAGGTCAAGTATTTTAGAGTTTATTCAAGAAGATACCATCAAACACTGCCTAAATACCTAGAAGCAAAAATTATACATTGGAAAAGTGCATTTAGTATAGAATGCTAATTTTTTCAACTTTTAGATTTCTTTTGTTATAACACCTAAAACGATATACCTAAGCTCGACTACGGTTTGATATTAAGCAAGAATGTAAATTTATTACGAGTTCTTACAAAGTAGTATCCTGCAAACTTCTCCCTAAATTACCTAGGCGTCCAAATTATTACATGAAAGTGATTAGTATGAATGCTAATTTTTTCAACTTTAGATTTCTTTGTGATATAAACACTTAAAACGATATACCTAAGCTCGACTACGCTTTATTGCTACACCAGAATGTAATATTTTTAGAATTCTTCAAAGAAGATACCTCAAACACCTGCCTAAATTACCTAGGAGTCCAAATTATTACATGAAAGTGATTTAGATGAATGCTAATTTTTTCAACTTTAGATGTCTTTGTTATAACACTTAAAACATATACCTAAGCTCCACTACGCTTTATTGCTACACCAAATTGTAGTATTTTACAGTTCTTCAAAGAAGATACCTCAAACACCTGCCTAAATTACCTAGGAGTCCAAATTATTACATGAAAGTGATTTAGTATGAATGCTAATTTTTTCAACTTTAGATTTCTTTGTTATAACACTTAAAACGATATACCTAAGCTCGACTACGCTTTATTGCTACAGCAGAATGTAAGTGTTTTAGAGTTCTTCAAAAAAGATACCTCAAACACTGCCTAATTACCTAGGGAGTCCAAATTATTACATTGAAAGTGATTTTAGTATGAATCCTAATTTTTTCAACTTTAGATTTCTTTTGTTATAACAACCTAAAACGATATACCTAAGCTCGACTACGCTTTAATGTCACACAAGAATGTTAAGTATTTTAGAGTTCTTCAAGAAAGATACCAAACACCTGCCTAATTACCTAGGAGTCCAATTTATTACATGAAAGTGATTTTGTATGGAATGCTAATTTTTTCAACTTTGATATTTTTTTTTTTATAACCAATTAAACTGATATAATAAACCCTCCTACCTTTTTCTACACCAGAAGTAGGTATTTTAAGAGTTCTTCAAAGAAGCATACCTCAAACACCTAGCCTAAATTACCTAGAGTTCCAATTATTACATGAAAGTGATTTAGTATGAATGCTAATTTTTTCAACTTTAGATGTCTTTGTTATAACACTTAAAACGATATACCTAAGCTCGACTACGCTTTATTGCTACACCAGAATGTAAGTATTTTACAGTTCTTCAAAGAAGATACCTCAAACACCTGCCTAAATTACCTAGGAGTCCAAATTATTACATGAAAGTGATTTAGTATGAATGCTAATTTTTTCAACTTTAGATTTCTTTGTTATAACACTTAAAACGATATACCTAGCTCGACTACGCTTTATTGCTACACCAGAATGTAAGTAAGTATTTTAGAGTTCTTCAAAGAAGATACCTCAAACACCTGCCTAAATTACCTAGGAGTCCAAATTATTACATGAAAGTGATTATTATGAATGCTAATTTTTTCAACTTTAGATTTCTTTGTTATAACACTTATAACGATATACCTAAGCTCGACTACGCTTTATTGCTACACAAGAATGTAAGTATTTTAGAGTTCTTCAAAGAAGATACCTCAAACACCTGCCTAAATTACCTAGGAGTCCAAATTATTACATGAAAGTGATTTAGTATGAATGCTACTTTTTTCAACTTTAGATTTCTTTGTTATAACACTTAAAACGATATACCTAAGCTCGACTACGCTTTATTGCTACACCAGAATGTAAGTATTTTAGAGTTCTTCAAAGAAGATACCTCAAACACCTGCCTAAATTACCTAGGAGTCCCAAATTATTACATGAAAGTGATTTAGTATGAATTGTGCTTAATTTTTTCAACTTTAGATGTCTTTGTTTTAACATTTAAAACGATATACCTAAGCTCGACTACGTTTTATTGCATACACCAGAATGTAAGTATTTTAGAGTTCTTCAAAGAAGATACCTCAAACACCTGCCTAAATTACCTAGGAGTCCAAATTATTACATGAAAGTGATTTTGGATGAATGCTAATTTTTTCAACTTTAGATTTCTTTGTTATAACACTAAACGATATACCTAACCTCGACTACGCTTTATTGCTACACCAGAATGTAAGTATTTTAGGGTTCTTCAAAGAAGATACCTCAAACACCTGCCTAAATTACCTAGGAGTCCAAATTATTACATGAAAGTGATTTAGTATGAATGCTAATTTTTTCAACTTTAGATTTCTTTGTTATAACATTTAAAACGATATACCTAAGCTCGACTACGCTTTATTGCTACACCAGAATGTAAGTATTTTAGAGTTCTTCAAAGAAGATACCTCAAACACCTGCCTAAATTACATAGGAGTCCAAATTATTACATGAAAGACATTTAGTATGAATGCTAATTTTTTCAACTTTAGATTTCTTTGTTATTACACTTAAAACGATATACCTAAGCTCGATTACGTTTTATTGCTACACCAGAATATAAGTATTTTAGAGTTCTTCAAAGAAGATACCTTAAACACCTGCCTAATACCTAGGAGTCTAAATTATTACATGAAAGTGATTTAGTATGAATGCTAATTTTTTCAACTTTAGATTTCTTTGTTATAACACTTAAGGGGAGCCTGTATAAGTCGAACCCTAACTTTTTAGAGTAAAATCAAAAAATTTCACTTTTTTTTTATTATTCTAATTATTAGAAAAATTCCTCCTCTACATCATGGTGTGATTTTTGTTTGGAAATTCTGAGCCGGAGCCGGAGCCGGAGCCGGAGTTTGAGCAGGAGCCAGATTTGGAGCATATGTAAAAATTTGTTTTTCAGGAATTGTTTAGCAAGTGAAAATAATTCTGCCAATGTCGGAACATAGCAATTTTGAAATGGAGCTGTAGTAGGTGTTCGGAGCCGGAGCAGGAGCCGGAGCTGGAGCTGGAGCCGAAGCCGGAGTTGTAGCCGGAGCCGAATTAGAGATTTTTATCACTAAATTTTCTTTGCAAGTAAGAAGTATTGTGCCGGAGGTCGCAGCTGAACAATTTTGAAATTGAGCCAGAGCCGGAGCCGGAGCCGGAGCCGGAGCCGGAGCCGGAGCCGGAGCCGGAGCCGGAGCCGGAGCCGGAGCCGGTATACATTTTTATCAATTTTTTTTCAAGTTGAAATGATGGTCTGCCCGAATCGCCGCTGAACAAGGTTTAAAATGGATCCGTAATCGCAAGAAGCATGCTGCGGCGGGACCGCTCGAAGACGGAATGACATGGTGGGAAAAAGTTATACACAACCGCACGCCCCCATTTTTCACATAAATTTTTTTTCATTTTTTTTTTTTTTTTTTTTGGGGGGGGGGAAGTAAAAATTAATTTGCCTTAAGTCTAAATAAAAAATTTGAATTTGAGCGGGCCGGAGCCGGAGGGGGAGCCGGAGCCGCGAGCCGAGCATGAGCCGGAGCCGAGTCAAAGTATAATTTTTTTAAAGATTTTTTTTCTATGTGAAAATAATTTTGCAGGAAGTTGGAGCTGAGCAATTTTGAATTTAGCTAGAGCCGGAGTCAGATCCGGAGCCGGAGTCAGATCCGGAGCCGGAGCCGGAGTCAAAGTATAATTTATTTAAAGAATTTTTTTTGAATGTGAAAATGATTTTGCAGGAAGTTGGATCTGAGCAATTTTGAATTTAGCCGGAGCCGGAGCCGGAGCCGGAGCCGGAGCCGGAGCCGGAGCCGGAGCAGGAGTCAAAGTATAATTTTTTTAAAGAATTTTTTTGCATGTAAAATTTTTTTTGCAGGAAGTTGGAGCTGAGCAATTTTGAATATAGCTGGAGCCGGAGCCGGAGCCGGAGCCGGAGCCATAGCCGGAGCCGGAGTTGGAGCCAAAGTATAATTTTTTTAAAGAATTTTTTTTGCATGTGAAAATAGTTTTGCAGGAAGTTGGAGCTGGGCAATTTTGAAATAAAACCTGTGCCGGTGCCGGAGCAGGTGCCGGAGCAGGTGCCAGTGCCGTTGACGGAACTGGAGCTGGAGCCAAAGTATAATTTTTTTTTCTAAAAGTACTTTTGCAAATGAAGATAATTCTGAAAAATCGGAGCTCAAAAATTTTGAAATGGAAATGGAGCCGGAGCCGGAGCCGGAGCCGGAGTATAAATTTGTAGAATTATATAATATTTCCCATTATATATATATATATATATATATTATATATATATATATATAATAAATATTATAAATAATAAAAATAATATATATATATATATATATATATATATATATATATTTATATATTTATATATATATATATAGTATATATATATTTATATATTATATATATATATATATATTATTTTTGACATTTTTTTGAAATACCTTGAAAAATGAAAGTTAATAAAAGTAATAAATTGGGATAAATACGGGTTTGGTCAAAAAGTACCCAACCCGGACTTGCATGCATTTTTTCGAGCCCGGACACACGAGGGATAAATAATTATAATTATTAATTAACTAATTAATTAAAAATAAAGAGTTATAAAAATTTTTTACTTTCTGTAAGAGGGAATAAATTTCAAGTTTTTGTTTTTGCGTTTTTCTCAAAATTTATTTTTTCCCATATCAACTGAGATAAAAAATCATTAAAAAAAAAGTTTACGTTCTATAATGATAAAACTTTCCAGAAACTTTCCATATTGACCCTTCAAGATGTACACAAAGTTTTATTAAAATCTGAAAAATCATATTAGTGATATGTCTGATTGAAGTAAGAACCTTGAAAAAAATTTCAAAATTTTGAAAAAAAATTTAAGAAATTGTCTTTTTTTTTTTTTTTTTTTTTAATATCAAAGGTAACTGATTATATCTTTATTACTTCATTATATTTACGTACTTTCGTGAAGTTATTTTTGAAATATCTTGAAAAATGATACTTTTATGAGCTTTTTAGTGAAACAAGTACGAAATTCAGAACTTGGGGCTCCCCCCCCCCCAAATTTCAAACCACTTTTCAGATTTCTTTCAAACTTTCAAGATTAATATATTAAAGTTACACTTCAAAAAATCCAAGTTTTCTTTAAGATTAAACGAAAACGTGAAATTTTATACAGGGTCTCCTTAAAACGATATACCTAAGCTCGACTACGCTTTATTGCTACACCAGAATGTAAGTATTTTAGAGTTCTTCAAAGAAGATACCTCAAACACCTGCCTAAATTACCTAGGATTCCAAATTATTATATGAAAGTGATTTTGGATGAATGCTAATTTTTTCAACTTTAGATTTCTTTGTTATAACATTAAAAACGGTATACCTAAGGCTCGACTTACGGCTTTATTGCTACACCAGAATGTAAGTATTTTAGAGTTCTTCAAAGAAGATACCTCAAACACCTGCCTAAATTACCTAGGAGTCCAAATTATTACATGAAAGTGATTTAGTATGAATGCTAATTTTTTCAACTTTAGATTTCTTTGTTATAACTCTTAAAACGATATACCTAAGCTCGACTACGCTTTACTGCTACACCAGAATGTAAGTATTTTAGAGTTCTTCAAAGAAGATACCTCAAACACCTGCCTAAATTACATAGGAGTCCAAATTATTACATGAAAGACATTTAGTATGAATGCTAATTTTTTCAACTTTAGATTTCTTTGTTATTACACTTAAAACGATATACCTAAGCTCGATTACGCTTTATTGCTACACCAGAATATAAGTATTTTAGAGTTCTTCAAAGAAGATACCTCAAACACCTGCCTAAATTACCTAGGAGTCCAAATTATTACATGAAAGTGATTTAGTATGAATGCTAATTTTTTCAACTTTAGATTTCTTTGTTATAACACTTAAAGCGATATATCTAAGCTCGACTACGCTTTATTGCTACACCAGAATGTAAGCTATTTTACAGCCTTCTTCTTCAATAGGAACGATACCTTCAAACAACTGCCTAAATTACCTACGGAGTCCAAATTATTACATGAAAGTGATTAGTATGAATGCTAATTTTTTCACTTTTAGGATTTTCTTGTTATAACACTTTAAACGATATACCTAAGCTCGACTACGCTTCATTGCTACACCAGAATGTAAATAAGTTTTTAGGAGTTCTTCACAAAGCAAAAATGCCTCAAACCCCTGCCAAAATTCCAAGGAATTCCAAATTTTTTAAAAAAAAGTTATTTAGTATGAATCCTAATTTTTTCAACTTTAGATTTCTTGTTATAACACTTAAAACGATATACCTAAGCTAGACTACGCTTTTATTGCTAAACCAGAATGTAAGTATTTTAGATTCTTCAAAGAAGATACCTCAAAACACCTGCCTAATTTACCAGGAGTCCAAAATTAATTACATGAAGTTTTAGTATGAATGACTAATCTCTTTTTTCGCTCTTGTTGTTATAAACTTAAAGCGATTATATCTAAGGCTTCGACTACGCTTTATTGCTACACCCAGAATGTAAGTATTTTAGAATCTTCAAAGGAAGATACCCCAAACACTGCCTAAATACCTAGGGAGTCCAATATAATGGAAAGTGATTTAGTATGAATGGCTAATTTTTTCAACTTTAATTTTTTTTTTATAACACTTAAAAAAATATAAATAAAATTCGACTACGCTTTATTGCTACACCAGAATGTAAGTATTTTAGAGTTCTTCAAAGAAGATACCTCAAACACCTGCCTAAATTACCTAGGAGTCCAAATTATTACATGAAAGTGATTAGTATGGTGAATGCTAATTTTTCAACTTTAAGATGTCTTTGTTATAACACTTAAAACGATATACTAAGCTCGACTACGGCTTTATGTACACCAGAATGTAATGTCAGTATTTTAGAGTTCTTCAAGGAAGATACCTCAAACACATGCCTAAATTACCTAGGAGTCCAAATTATTACATGAAAGTGATTTAGTATGAATGATAATTTTTTCAACTTTAGATTTCTTTGTTATAACACTTAAAACGATATACCTAAGCTCGACTACGCTTTATTGCTACAGCAGAATGTAAGTATTTTAGAGTTCTTCAAAGAAGATACCTCCAACACCTGCCTAAATTACCTAGGAGTCCAAATTATTACATGAAAGTGATTTAGTATGAATGCTAATTTTTTCAACTTTAGATTTCTTTGTTATAACACTTAAAACGATATACCTAAGCTTCGACTACTTTTTATTCTCACACAAGATGTTATTTTTTTTAGAGTTCTTCAAAGAAGATACCTCAAACACCTTCCTAAATTACCTAGGAGTCCAAATTATTACATAAAAATTGATTTAGTATGAATGCTAATTTTTTCAACGTTAGATGACAGACATAACACTTAAAACGATATACCTAAGCTCGACTCGTTTTATTGCTACACAAGAAATATAAGTATTTTAGAGTTCTTCAAAGAAGCTAACTCAAACTGCCTAAATTACCTAGGAGTCAAATTTATTACATGAAAGTGATTTAGTATGAAGTTCTAATTTTTGTCAACTTAGATTCTTTTCCTATACACTTTAAAACGAATATACCTAGCTGACTACTGTTTTATTGTCTACACCAGAATGTAAGTATTTTAGAGTTCTTCAAAGAAGATACCTCAAACACCTGCCTAAATTACCTAGGAGTCCAAATTATTACTTGAAAGTGATTTAGTATGAATGCTAATTTTTTCAACTTTAGATTTCTTTGTTATAACACTTAAAGCGATATATCAAGCTCGACTACGCTTTATTTGCTACACCAGAATGTAAGTATTTAGAGTTCTTCAAAGGAACGATACCTCCAAACACCTGCCTAAATTACCTAGGAGTCCAAATTATTACATGAAAGTGATTTAGTATGAATGCTAATTTTTTCAACTTTAGATTTCTTTGTTATAACACTTAAAACGATATACCTAAGCTCGACTACGCTTTATTGCTACACCAGAATGTAAATTTTTTAGAGTTCTTCAAAGAAGATACCTCAAACACCTGCCTAAATTTCCAAGAGTCTAATCATTATTACATGAAAGTGATTTTGTAACTATGTTTTTTGTCAACCTTAGATGTCTTTGTTACTTTATAACACTTAAAACGTATACCTAAGCTCGACTACGCTTAATTGCTACACCAGAATGTAAGTATTTTACAGTTCTTCAAAGAAGATACCTTAAACACCTGCCTAAATTACCTAGGAGTCCAAATTAATACATGAAAGTGATTTAGTATGAATGATAATTTTTCAACTTTTCTTTGTTATAACACTTAAAACGATATACCTAAGCTCGACTACGCTTTATTGCTACAACCAGAATGTAAGTGTTTTTAAGTTCTTCAAATAAAGATCCTTCCACACCTGCCTAAATCTAGGAGTCCAAATTATTACAATGAAATGATTTAGTATGAATGCTAATTTTTTCACTTTTTAGTATTTTTTGTTATAACACCTAAAACGATATACCTAAGCTCGACTACGCTTTAATGTCACACAAGAATGTAAGTATTTTAGAGTTCTTCAAAGAAGATACCTCAAAGACCTGCCAATTACCTAGGAGTCCAAATTTATACATGAAAGTGATTTAGTGTATGAATGCTAATCTTTTCAACTTTAGATTTCTTTTGTTATAACACTTAAAACATTACCTAACCTCGACTACGCTTTATTGCTACACCAGAATGTAAGTATTTTTAGAGTCCTCAAAAGAGATACTCAAACACCTGGTCCTACATTACCTAGGAGTTCCAAATTATTACATGAAAGTGATTTAGTATGAATGCTAATTTTTCAACTTTAGACTTCTTTTTATAACTTTTAAAACGATATACCTAAGCTTCGACTACGCTTTATTGCTACACCAGAAATTAGTTAAACAAAAACAAAGTAAGTAACTACAAGAAGTAGATAAGTATAATCCAAGTAAGAATAAACCCGAACAATTATATAGAAACAATATCATAAA
>JABUQX010134409.1:2500-11820 GCA_015478945.1 Trachelipus rathkii | reverse complement strand
AACGATCCAGTGGGTTGAGATTTTTATTTGGCAAATAATTTGAGCACAACCTCCTATGCAGTCGAATCTTGGCTGGTAGCTTATTGAATATTATCATAGACCAAATATACGGCCACTACTTTCGAACCTGCATATCGTATCATGCTATTTGCGGCTATCTTTTTGGAGGGCCGTTTATAGAATTCACGTGCATTCTTGGACTCTATTCGTCATGGCAGTGTTTGATGTCACTGTTACAGCGTGATAGCACTTAACTGAAATCTTGGAGTTTGACACAGAAGCTAATATTGCTACGTATTATATTTCATGCATATATCACGACTGAGAAACTTCGCAACCTATTTGAAACAACCCTTTGAAGATGTTTAGAAGTGGCTGACCATCTTGAAGGGGCTAATTATAAGGGCGATTATTTTTTTATCAAAATGCTGAGAAAAGTTGGCAAACCAAACTCAAGAAGCAAGTCTGTTTTCAATTAATTTATATATATATATATTATATATATATAATTATATATATATTATTTATATATTATATTTTATAAATATATATATATATTATTTATATATAATATATATAGATCTTATATATACTAATATATATGATAGTATTATATATATATATATATATATCTAATTTACAGCTATATAACAGCTCCAAAGAAAGGTCAAGACCCTGTCAAAGGGCCAGCTTATAAGTTCCCACTCTTCCTCTATCCTCGCAGGACGTCCCTTCTCTTATCCAGCATCGACAGCATTCCTTGTCTTCTAAAGGAGTCCTTTACTAACTGTCTCCACTCCATCTCCTAATGGACGCACTCTTCTTCTGTATCTCTCCAGGTGTCCCACCATCTCAATCTGCTGCATCCATCTTCATTTAATATAGCCTTATTCCAACGACTCCTCCTTTATTTTTTAAGTTCTTGTCTGTTTTTCTGTCCTTTCCACTACCACTCTTGTAAAACCATACATTTCTGCAACTGTATTCTACTATCCTCTGCTTGTGGTCGACTCATGCTCGTGCCCATGTCGTGAATCGGTGTTAACATTCTTGTATTATCACCCTTTTCACCTTCTCTCATTGGTCTATCTTTCAGCATGAGGGCTACCTGCCTTACAGCGTTCCCATACTGGCTATTCTGACTTGCTTCATCTCCTGTACATTTCCTCCTTTCCAAATACTCCACTCACGGTATTTGGCACTTTCTACCACCTCTATAGCTCAAGTCCCTTCAATCTACTTCAGCTCTCCCCTTCTTCTCCCCCTACAACCACAATGATCTCAGTCTTTTATGTGTTCATGTCAGGACGGCTCTCTAAGCCTTTAGAAAAACAGGTTACCACCCTCTCTCAGTCTATCTTCCCTCTTCGCTCGCATGCCAGTCAATCTGCGCATGCCAGATATCAGTCCTTAATCTCCATATCTCCTCACCTTCTTTAGCACTAACATTCCAGATTGCCTTACAAACCAAAATTGAGGGACAACAGGCTTCCCTGTTTGACTCCAGTTCTCACTAAAACCATGTCCTATTCTCATATTTGTTCGGTACATTCATATATTAGTCTTATACACCTTAGGGCTCCTTCTCAATTATCACTTGCTTTCTCTCTTATGCACTCTCCATAGGTCCTTCTAGGCACTGAATCAAAGTTCTTTAGAACTTTGGTAAGCTACTATGCTCGTTTATTATATTCCATACTTTTCTAACGATAATTCTCAAGGCGACAGAGATCCGTCGTGCTTTGTTCATTTATATCCGTGGCTGCTCCTTCCCCAGTCTGGGGCATCTACTACATCTTTCTACGTTTGTTTTCACTACGATTCTCTTTATTGCCAAGTGATCCCAACAAGAATGTTACCGAGTATAGTTAACACTCTCCTGAATCTTTTTTCCTATATTATTGGAACTTATTGCTTGACTTTCCCACCTCTGGCTAACTTCGCTCTACGCTCCAACACCTAATTGACAATTTAGAATTCTTTCATTTTCTCTCCTCCGCCTCTTTTGTTAGTTCTATAGGTATCCCATCTTCCGAATCTTCATTGTTTTCACAGTCACCTCCAACTCCTCCATAGTGATTTCCTCCCCCTCTTCATCCTCCCTTCATTCAACTATCTCTTCTCTCATCCCCCCCCTGCTCATTCACATTTAACAGTTCTCTGAAGGTATTCCGTGATATCTGGTTGTCTAGTGAATAGCCTCCCACACCGGGAATCCTGAATCAATGCAGGCACCAACAAGAAATCTCACAAAATTACACCTTGTTTCCTTGATATTACACACTTTCCTCTTTATCCTCTATACGTTTTTGTCAAGTCTAAAAAATTCCTTTCTTATGATGCCCTCACATCTTCCTAATATATGCTTCCAACTCTCTCTATTGCTGCCTGTCTTTCTTCTTCCCATCACCTCTCTACTGTTTCATTTCTTACCTCCTTATACTGGCCCTTGTCTGTGTAGTTCTAATTTTCAACCACCTTCTCATCAATACCACCTTCTCATCAATACTCCTTCATTTCTTCAGTACACCGCTCTTGTGTCTTTTCTCGTTCCTCCTACCCATCCTTTAAACAGGGTCTCCTTGTGTGCCCTTTTTACTTTCTTTTGTTATCTCCCCTCGTCTCCGACTCCTAAGTTGTCTAGTTTCTGGACTATATTACTCTGTCAATATTATTCCCTTTTCTTGGTACACACTCCTTCCAGTGACCTCACTTAATCACATTTCTCTTTTCCTTTATTCTGCACTTGTCTGTTCACCTTCCAGGTCGTTAAATAATCTATATCCGACTATTATATTGCTACATCCAGGTATCTTTCACATTCTTGTAGCCGTACTTATCAGCGCATATTTTAATAGTCTTAATAGATCTCTGATCGAATTTTCTTGTGATATTGTTCCATTTATATCTTGTGAACCTATGTGAGGTCCTCTGTTGGAAAAAAACCATTCATGATCTTCATTTCCTTCCTTAAACAGAAATCTATCGAAACATCTCTCCTTTGCAATATTCTCTTATCTCCTCTCCATCTGTCCCACCTTCTCTCACCTCGAACCCTTTTCTTTTCTTCCCTTTTCCTTTTTCTAAAATCATCCAGCTGTTCGTGGCCCTTGGAAATCCTACAATATATATATTATATAGATCATTATATATATTATATATAATTATATATATGTATATATTATATATATATTATTATATAATATATATATATATATATTATTATATATTATACTTAAAATATAATGTATATATAAATTGTATATATATACTTATAGTATATATATTATTAATAATATTTATATATATATATAATATAATTATTATATATTATATTATTATATATAGATATCTTATTATATTTAATATATATACTATTATATAATATAGATATATATTTATAATATATATATATATATATTAATATTATAATATATATTATATATATTTATAACTTAATTATAATATATATATATATAGTATACTAAAAGTTTTGATATTTTTTGGAAATGTATCGAGTATCGATTATCGATTTTTTCCGATACATCTATAGAAAAAGCATAAAGCGATAACGATACTCGATACATTTAGGAATTGTCTAAGCAATACCGATAACCGATACAAATATGTACGATCGATACGTATCGCCGATGCATGTATATAGACGCATCACCATGTATATATTTATATAATTAATATATCATATATACTACATAATATTATATTATATATATAGTTATATATATATATTATAATCTTATATATATTTTTTTATTATTATTATATATTTAATATATTTATATTGATATATAATATATATATATATATTTCTTATTATAATATAAATATATATATATATTATATATTATATATTATATAATATAATAGATATATATTATATTATCTATATTATATTAATATAATATTATAATATACTATTATATATATTATATATTTATAAATATATATATTATAGAATATTATACTTATATATTATATTATATTAATTTATATATATATATATATATATATATATATTATATATATTAATTATATATATATTTATATATATTATATATATATATCTATTTATATATATACAGCTGTAGGGCACTCACCACAACCCCCCCCCGCGACGCAACTTGTTGCGGCCGCAATTTGCGGATTCCAATTATCTCGGGTTCGGTTGCGAGACCACTTTTGAATGAGTTGCGAATTGGCCTGCGACGCAATTATTTTAAGCAAAATTACACCGCAATCGCACCGGCAACTTTAAAAAATAAGAAAAAATAAACTTGTAATTTATTCTTGGTTTGAAATTGTTTCAACTCGTAACAAGTTTCATGGATTAGCCAATATTACCCGTCTGCGTTTCATTTTGTAGCGCAGCGTATTAGTCTAATCAACTATTAACTGACAATATGTTGTTTTTTTTCCCTTCACAAACACTCTTTCATTACAGATAAAATGGATCGTTTTTTGACGAAACGTCAAGTAAAAATATTTCCGGTCCCATACCTACAATTTCTTCTAGTGAAGGTGATATTTTACTAATAATTTCAGTAGATATCGCTACTGTTAGTAGCCTGCATGCTAGAAAGTAGGAAACTGTAGAAAGTCGATCCAAACCCCTGGCTTACTACAAGAGTTTTTTGGGTTTGTAAGCTCAAACGAAGGTGATCATATGGTATTTAAAAACAACACTTTTTTTAATAGTTAATAAATAAAAATTGTAATTAAATAGATAAAAAACAAAATTTAACTTTTAAATTTTTGATGAATTTTTTTTTTGTAATTATAAAAAGCTTGATAATAATATGGTAATTAATTATTAAAATTAAAGATTAAATGTTGTGCGCTGGTATTTTTCAATTACCTCTTTTAATAGTTTTTATATATTTTGAATGGTGTTAATATTACCTTAAATATATTATATAATATTATTATATATATATATATATATATATATATTATATATACATATATATATAATGGATATAGTAATTATATTATATATATATTATATATATATATATATTATATATATATATATACTTATATTAATATATATATATATATAGTATATATTATATTATATATATATATTATAAAGCTATATATAATGTTATTTCATATCAATGGAAGTATTTATGGCAAATAAAAAATTATATTATATTATATATTATATATATATACTTATAGATATAATATTATTATATTATTATATATATATATATTTATATATAATATAATATTTACATCCTACAGGATTTCATTTAGGGGGGCAAGGTTGAGTGATATATATTATATATAATATCTATATATATATAATAATATATATTATCTTTTTTCTATATATATTATATATATATATATTATATATATATATAATTTATATATATATATATTATTATATATATATATAATATTATATATATTATTTAGTAATTATATATATATATATAATATATACTATTATATCATTATATATTTAGCAGCTTCAGGCCGCTAAATCGTATCGACATAGTGAGAGTGCAGCGGAGAATACGGTATCAAAAGAGCTAGCTGTATAAAAGGCAGCACAGCTAGTTAGTGATTCAGCCAAGTGAAATCAAGACACAGTAATACTATTAAAAAAGAAGTTTAATATGTCATAGTATTTAGGGGATTCGGAGACGGATGAGCATTTGTCACCTCTGTACCCGTCGGTCCTCATCATGCAGACATATATTTTTTAATACTATCTACCTTTCTGTCAATCTTTTTATTTCTTAACGTTTTACCAGATGACGAGATTGTCACCCTGTCAATACAGGCATATACTTTTATTTTATACTCAGCTACTTCCTGAGGTGCTTTTAGGATGACGGGTGAGCGTGTTTGTCACTTCTCCTGTCACCTGTCAATACAGCACTGATTATTTTTAATGACTCATGTACGCTTCTGGGTGCTTTTGATATCTAGCGTTTTGAAAAGGTGGGTTCACTACGGGGACCCCCTTTGTTCACATAGCGTTCGTTAGCTTTTTATGTATGGATGGTCTGTTATGTGAGTGTGTTTGTCACATGTTACTACCCGGATGTTTTATTCATATTCACCTCACGTTCTTCCTGAGCATTTTTTATTATCCGGTACGTTTTTCACCATCCTGTCGTCAACGTCTACATGTATTTATTTATTAACTTTTATCTATTTGTATATATCTCTACTGTAGACTGACTTTTTGTCACCTTGTTTAGTATTCATGGTTTCATTATTTTGTGTTGCGTCCTGTTAATCTCGTCTAAATTGTTTCCATCGTCTTTTCTGTTTGAGTCGTAAGGTCCGTCGCATTGGGGATCGCAAGCCTGTTAATCGTCGTTGTCGTTGCCGCTGTTTGTTCGCAAATCCGAATCGCCTCCCTCGCGTCGCAAGGTTGAACCCCGCCGACACTGTGGTGGTCACGGTTGAACCACCAAAAACAGTCCCGCATTGGACATCGCGCTATCCGCTTGTTTGCTTTGCACTGGGTAAGTATATCAGCTATGACCTCATCCGAAGAGGGAGTCTTTCCCACTCCCCAATTTCTCTGTTTACCCATATTCTAATAAAGTAAAAAATGGAGATAGCCAACTCGAGCCCTCTTCCTTTTTTTCTCCCTTTCATACCTAGCCAAGAGTCGTTGTTATAAGCGTAGCGCTGAAAGGACGCCTCAGAGGCTTTCATTTTATTACATTTATATAAAATGTGTAGGATAGTAATATATATTATTATATATATATAATATATATATATAATATTAAAAAGATATATATATATTTATATATACTATAATATATCAATATATATAGCCTTAATGTATGAATGGTCACGATCCTTTTTTCTTCACGCTAATTATCCTTTTTTCTTCACGTATTTCCTTTTATTTCAAGGTGAACTAGCTTACCTCGGCATATTGGGCTTGAGAAACCACAGGAGATTACCTTTTTCTGTCGCGAGTAATTTATCTTTGCTTCATTGACTACAGAACCAATCAGCCTTAGGACACATTATCTAGAGAGGAATTGTTTGAAAGGACAAGAAATAAAGCATTTATTTGTTTTATATATTATATATCAGATATTTATATATATATAATATATATGTATATATATATATATTTATTACTATTATATATACATATATATATTATATATATATAATATATAATATAATTATATATATATATATATATATATATAATAGTTAAGGTCTTACTTTGCATCAATATTACTAACAACAATGGTACTACTTAATACTCTACTCGACTGACTGACTACTACTACTACTACAAAAATTTTGCTTTATTATTATTATTATTTTATCTATTATTATTATTTTATCTATTATTATTATTATTATTATTATTATTATCTATGTGCATTGCTTCACTATTATTAATTAAATATTTAATTATTATACACCACCGACGCTTCGTTTATTACGAAGTCATGAACGTACGTGAGTTGTTATTTACATATACAACACATTTATCATTCGCACACACACGCTCACACATACAAACACACAAACACACACACACACGCACATACAACATTTTTCACTGCATCATGTGTCATTATCTTCAAGCAGCTTCTAGAACCTCCTTTCAAATGAAGACGTATCTTCTCTCTTCTTCTTCTTCTTCTTTTCTTCTTCCTCTTATTATTATTAATAGTATTTTTTTTATTTTATATCATTTATTATTTATTATTATTATTGATTAAGTATTATTATTATTATGATTTTTTCTATGATTATGGGTTAGTTGGTTATTAAGCCGATAATGGGCTGTATTTCGGTATACCGCTTAATCTACTATTTTGATTTTTAGTATTGCCTTCGGTATTTTATTATTATTATTATCATATTTGATTATATGATTATTATATGATTATTATGATTATTATGATCATTGGAGTTTATGATTTTATTTTGTAAATTATTTTTGCTTATTCATTATTATTATTTATTATTCATTATATTAAAAAATATTATTATTTATTATTCTTCTTTATTATTCATTCATTATTATTATTATTATTATTATTATTATTATTTATTATTCTTAGTATTCATTATTATTATATTATTATTATTAAGTATTTTATTATTACTATTAGTTATGATTTGTTATATTATTATTCTGATTATTATTATTAGTAATTCACTATTTTCATTCTTACTAAAGATTTTATTCCTTTTTCTCAGTTTAAAAGATACTGTAATTTTTATTTAAACCTACCGGAAGGACCAATATTTAATTGTATTTATTTCTTATTATATTATTATCTTATATTTATATTTTATCTTATCTATTATTGTTATTATTTATTATTTTATATATTATTATTATTATTATTTGATTTCTTATTACCTTGACCAGACTGTTCATTTTTATTTATTTAACCTACTAGTGAATATATATCTTATATAATACTATATATATGAATCATATATATATATATTATATATATATATATATTATATATATATTTTATATATATTATTATATATATATATTATTATATATATCTATATAATGTTCCTACTACCACAAAATCTACAACAACAACGCAAGAAACATCATCTACAACAATAACAACAACAACTACTACCGCACCTGATGATTCACCATATACTTACTTTAACAATTACAACAACGGAATTACTATTTATGAGTACAGCAAAACACACTACAACTTTAAAACTACTGCAACTGCCAACTACTGGTCAATTGCACACAAATGCACATAGAAGTTTTTCGAGGTTTTTGGAAAATTGTGCTCAATAATAAAAAAAAAGTAGGGGGTTCTTGAAATTTGACATGTGCTGAGGCGACAAATTTTCAAAAATCCGAAAACTCTCTATGTGCGTTTTGTGCCGTAACTAGAATATTTACTGTAGTATTTCGCAAATTTGAAGTCATTTCGAAAAAAAATTGTAAAAGTTGATTACGAAAATGTCAAATATTAGGGTTTGGAAAAATGAAACGACAAACCAATGACTACAGCACAAACTAGAAACACACCGAAATGACGTTCTAGATGGTCGGTGATAAAAGCTGCCTCGTTTGCTTTTTCGCCCTTCAAAATGTCTGAGGAATTTCTACTGTCGCCATTTTTAGCGTGGCTAAACATTGGGAGTCCCATTTCAAATATTGGTCCTCCCCTAAGACTTTTATAAGTCGAAATTAATTGGTATTATATGATATTGTCCTTTGTAATAGTAGCTTGCAATTATCATGCTCGTCCATGCGTTTACATATACTTATATCATTATACTATTATATATAGTATAAT
>JABUQX010134408.1:0-10000 GCA_015478945.1 Trachelipus rathkii | reverse complement strand
ATAAAGATATATAAAATATATATGTTATTATTATTACATATATATGTTACATATATATATATATACAATATAATATATATATTATTATATATATGTTATATATATATATATATACAGCAGCAATAGTAAAGTGTTATATATATAGTTACATATATATATATATAAGAGCAGCAGCAGCAGTATATACATATGGGAAGGTTAAGCATATGCAGAGCTGATATATTAAGGTTATATAGCATATATATATATTATATATATTTAAGTTATATATATATATATACATATATATATATTTATATATATTTATATATAAATATATATATATATATTATATATATATAAGTATATAATATATGCAAAATATATATATATATACATATTATTATTGTTGGTTATATTTATATATTATTACATATACATATATTATGTGAAAGAGGTTTAAGAAGTCCTGATCTAGTATAGCGAATTAACGATACTACCAATTTTAACTAAACGTTAAAAGAGTATAGAAAAATTACACAAACTGACCTTCCCTTTGATATATTATAGCTTGTTCCCTTTAGTACGTAGGAAATGAAACCATATGATGTAGGGCTGTACTCCAAAACTCTCTGCATCGCAAGAAATAAACACTTCTAGGGGGGGGGGCAGCTGCCCCTGCGCCCCCTGACGACGCCCATATGATATATATATTAAGGTTATATAGTATATACGCATATATATATATATATATATATAGGAGAGAGAGAGAGAGAGAGTATATATATATATAAGATATATATATATATATATATATATATATATATATATATATATATATATATATATATATATATATAATAATATTAATAGAAATTATTTAAGTAACATGGAAATAAATATTTATATCAGGCAGTAAAAAAATTAGAAATGAAAAAACAATTTTTTTTATTGGTAAAAATATTTGAAAAGAAATATGTCATATTTGGTTACACTTTGTTGTAAAAATCCATGTTTGGAGCAAGATCTGAACTGGACTGAATTAAGTTCCATCGATCGACTGATCAGTTTTCATCGGATCTCGACTGACAGAATCTCCACACACAACGGATTCCGATCCGAACTGAAGGTGCTGGATTCGGATTCGGATTCGATCAGGAAAACATTTCACATATCAATAATGACTGGATTCGGATTCGAAACCAAAAGCTTGCCGGATCTGCCCTAACACCGATATATATTAGAATATAGTAAATAGCATAGAGAGCAGTTGCTATATATATATATATATATATATATATTATGTTAGTATATATAAATGTTTATATTTATATATATATATATATATATATATATATATAAGAGAGAAAGTATATATATATATATATATATATATATATATATATATATATATATATATATATATATATATATATATATATATATATATAAAGGTCCTTTTGTTATACACATGCGTATGTTTTGTGTTTTTTCATATAGTGCTGCTATATGATCCTAACAATTTCTGTGTTCACTAACAAAGCCACTGTCTTCTGGGTCAGCTGCTTCCTTTGGCATCCAAAGCGCAATAAAATTTTCAATAATTGAATCTGTAATTGGCTGCTCAGAGACACCGCAACGAAATTGCAAAGAATGGAAGCAATTTCGGACTGTTTAATTCGTCGATTTTACAGCGAATAAAATCAGTCAATTTATGACGATGTTGGTCAGTGATCACTGTAATGGTGGCGGCCACTTCTCGGAGCATCATGAATCGACATTTCACCTTTATTGGAAAGCTGACCACAATCTTGTAACTCTTAATTATAACACTTTCTTTCTGTAGCAAACCACAATGCCCTAAACATACTTTCTTCTAATGGGTACTTAACTGGGTCAGCCATTGAGGAATAGTCGCTTCTTGCTACCTGAACCTTGGTATAGCAATCCTGTTTTTGACACGGAGACGCTTCCTGGTGTCTGCTGAAAGCAAGTAACGACAAAGTGATCTCCGAGTTAACGGGCAGGTTCATTTTACCTTCTACCAAAGTATTTTTCCACAACTGTCTGATGGCACAGCACGTATCGTGCTCTTGTGATAGAAACGCCCGTTGAAATGAAGTACAACTTATCTCCTACCACTCTTGCTAATTTTCGTTCAGCTCGGAATAGGTGCAGAGATATTATTCGTTACGTTAAGCTTGCTTTCACCAAAAGGAAATGCGCTGACCTCCTTGGATCTCCTACTGATAAAAATTTCTGGCCCCTTGCCAAAACCATCTCTAATAACTTCTGTAAATCTGCCTTTCCTCCTCTTATTCGCTCTGACGGATCTGTAGCTAATACTCCTTCTGAAAAGGTTAATCTCTCTTTGGTCTCCTTTTTTCTAATTCCACCCTTGACAATTCTGGCAACCCCCCTACTCCTTCTCTTCTCAGGCATCCCATGCCTCCGCCCGTGATTTCACATGACCGGCTGCATGAGATCCTGAGATCTATGAAGGTTTAGAAGGCTAGTAGCCCGAACGGCATTCCTCCTCGTGTTTTTGGGGGAGTGTGCTTCAGAGCTTGCGCTCTAACACTTTCCCCCAGCGCTGGAAGCACACATATTTTCAACCGATCCTGAAGAAGGGTAGCCGCTCTGATCCTTCTAACTATCGTCCTATAGCTCTCACTTGTGTTCTATCTAAAATCTGTGAAACTCTCCTCAACTCTCATTTCCTGGATCATCTGGAATCTCATTCCCTCTTTTCAGACCACCATCAGGGTTTTCAACGTTCGAGGTCAACTGGTGACATTCTTTCTTATTTCACTGATTTATGGTCTTCTGCCCTTTGGGACTATGGGGAGTCATGTGCGGTAGCGCTTGCCATATCACAAGCCTTTGACTGGGTATGGCATGCGTCACTGGTCTCTTAGCTTCCTTTCTTCGGGTTTCCTCCTTTTCTTTGCTCACTTTTGTCTAGTTTTCCCTTAGATCGTTCCATATCGTCACTTGTTGATGGATGACCTCTTTTTCCTTTCCCGTTAACTGTGGTGTTTCACAGGGTTCTGCTTTATCTACAATTTTATTATTACTTTTTATTAACGATCTTCTCAATTGCTCATCTAACTCTATTCATTCTTATGCCGATGACTCAACTCTAAATTCTTCCACTCATTTCAAATCTGCTCCCTCTTTCTCTTTTGCATCTAGAGTTGCTTCTCGACTTCAGCTTTCCGATTTAATTTTGCCGATCTGGATGCAATTTCCCGATGGGTCACTCAAACTTGAAATTCAACTCATTAGAAACTCAACTTCTTCACATCTCCCTCTCAAAATCACCCCAGCTTTTCTATCTTCTTCGACGGCTCTCCCGTCTCACCTGTGAGCAACATAAATATTTTTGGTCTGAACATAAACAATAAACTGTCTTAGAATCCTTACATCACAACGGTTGTTAAAGTAGCCTCAAAGAAGCAGGGGTTGTCTTCAAGTTGCGATTTTATTTTATTCCGAACAGTTACTTCAATTATTATATAAGGGTCTTTATTCGCCCTTGTATGGAGTGGTGTTCCCACATTTGGGGGGTTCCGGTTTCACCATTCTATTGGGTAGGGTTGAGTCTAAGGCTAAAGATTAATAAACTGTATTCTACTTTCTAACCCTCTTGACCCTCTATCTCTGCGACGTGACGTTGGTGCTTTATCTTATTTATATAGTACTACAACGGCAGATGCTCGAGGGAGTTGAAATTACTCATTCCGCCACCATTGCATCGCTCTCTTAGCACAAGGGGTGCCCAGTTTTCTCATGAATTCTGTGTGAATATTGAGAAATTCAAGCTTGTTCATTGTGGTGCCTCCTTTTTTCCAGCCACCTCTCTTCTGTAGACTCTCTGCTTTCATCTTTTTTTCTGCGTATTTAATCTCCCTCTCTTCAAGTCCGTCCGTTGCTTGTCCGCTCCAGAGTTGCGTTAGGCTTGGGATTGAGTGAATTTCTTATTACTATAATTTATTTATATATATATATATATAATATATATATACTAACTATATATATATATATATATATATATATAATATAATATAAAATAATATATATATATATATATATATAATATATATATATATATATATAATATAATAATATATATATATTATATAAGGCTAAAGAATTAATAAACGTTATTCTACTTTCTAACTCTCTTGACCTCTATCTCTGCGACGTACTTGTGCTGATCTTATTTATATAGATACAAACGGCAGATGCTCGGGGAGTTGACCTCCTGCATTCCGCCACCATTGCATCGCTCTCTTAGCACAAGGACGGTGCCCGAGTTTTCTCATTTTGAATTCTGTGTGAATTGAGAAACCCAAGCTTGTTCATTGTGGTGCCTCCTTTTTTCCAGCCACCTCTCTTCTGTAGAACTCTCTGCTTTCATCTTTTTTTCTGCGGTATTTAATCTCACTCTCTTCAAGTCCTCCGTCTGCTGTCGCCTCAGAAGTTTGCGTTAGGCTTGGGATTGAGTGAATTTTTCGTTATTACTATAATTTATTATATATATATATATATATATATAATAATATATATAATATATATTATATAAATATAATAATATATATATATATTACTATATATTTATATATAGTAAATATAGATATATAAGATATATATATATATATATATAGGGACAAAGTTACTTTGACCTCTTTATCTAAAGTAAATTTTTAATTTTAACTTATTATAAATGAAAGGAAATTCAAAACAGAATGTTGTAAAAATCGTAGGGAAATGTATTTGTTGTTTATAATTAATGAAAAAATGTACTAACCTACTCTTGTGGTTTTACTTTCACTCAGCGAGGAATATTTTAGAAAATTTTGCCCGACCTTTTTCACTAGACCGCTTCAGCTTAACTTTAAAACTCCTCGGGGAAAGGTGTGCTTCATTTGTCAATGCCAGTTTTTGTTATAAATGAAAATGATATATATTTCCCCGTATTTACACATGAAAAAGTGTTAAAATAAATAGAAAAAGTCTCAGGAAATTTAAGTTAAAGAAAAACGTCATAGAGAATAAATTCTTTTAGAGCGCAAATATAAATTGGTTAAAGATATACCAAAAACATCTTTTTCGACGCCCGCCATTATGTTTTGTCGATGGACCTTTTTTACGGAAATAGTTATCCAAAAAATAGATAGTATCTTTATGGAACATAAATAGATTTATAGTTGTTAATTTAAGTGTTTATATTAATATATATATTAATATAGTTATATATATAATATACTATAATATATATATATATATATAGATATTATATATAAACTATATATAGTATATATATTATTTGCTTTAAGTATTTTATTTTGCTAGCAAAATAGGGGGCTCAAGCCGACGGGAGACAGAGGGGGGAACATACCCCATAGGAGGGGGCGAAGAAACCCCCGCGACACCCAAATACAAAGAGCGGCGGTTCCGGAGACCCGCCCCGGAGGGGGGAAATAGTCTACCCTGTCGTTCCCCGGAAGGGCCGAGAGACCCCGACTCCTGCCATCTTTGCGTTTTACCCTTGTGTACCTTTAGTTTAAAAAATAAAAAAAAATAAAAAAAAATAAAACTGACGGAGTGGTAAAATTAGACTTGTGCCTATATATATTTGAATCATCAAATCCCTAAATAGAAAGTCTATTTATGGTCCATAAAGATACCTGTACTATTTTTTTTGGGCTAACGAGTACCGTTCAAAAGTCAATAACAGAACTTTCTCCATAATATATATATATATAATATATATATATATATATATATATATATATATTATATATATATATTATATATATATATAATAATATAATATTTGTGCCCTCCCCCGTGTGTGTAATTACCCGTAAAAAAAAACCATATTGGAAAGAGTTCCTTACTGACCCATCGACAAACGCTGCTAACATCCATAGAGTCTGTTCTATATACCTCGAGCAAACGACGATGAATTTCAGCCGATTTCTGTGCACCTTCGGCTTGCAAAAATTCAATCACTGCACGTTACTTTAACAAAGTATTACTATTAGCCTCTATATTTCTATCACTGCAAATAAATGAAACCAAATAACTACCGTACCGTGTCAAATCTATTCTAACAAGCGTTCAAACTTTTCAAATGCCAGAAGCTGAACGTCTTTATACCTGTTTTCCAGTTGCTAGCACGCTTCATCAGCAGGCGTTACTTTCACACCGCCCCGTATATATATTACTAATACTATATATATAATATAGGAGATAATATATATATATATATATAGATAATATACGAGTAAGATTATAATATAACTACTATATATATATATAATATATATATATAATAATATATGATATAATATATATATATTACTATATATATATCGGCAATAGATTTGTTCCTTGGAAACCTAGTTTTAATAATAAACAGGAAGACGAACAAAAATGGAGAAAGCATTCTTTATTTATAAAATCCGGACGTTTCGGGTATTACTCGACCCATCTTCAGCAAATATTTGACTCTAGAAATAATTAAATTCACAATTAAAATTAAAAATGTTAAAAAAATGAAAATCTATATAATAATATTATTAACACCCATAAATAAAAGTACATTAAAAAAATGGAAGCAAAAGCCCATAGAAGAAAATTTAAAACAAGAAATCACAATTTTGAATAAAATGAAAAAACTTAAAAACAAAAACGCACCTGACAGAATCTGAGTAAATTTTGTAAGAAAAAATTACGAAATTTTAATATTTAAAATTACAGAAGTATATATAGATATATAATATAATATATACTTTTTATATATAATATATATATATATATATATATATATATATATATATATATAACTATATATATATATAAATATATAATAATATATAGATAATATATATATATAGATAATTGTAATGCAGTAATTACATGAAGAAATAAATTGATTCATTTATTTGTTTAAGATAAAGGTCATGTTTGCATTGCCAATATCGTTTATTTTTAATAGTGCCAAGGTAAGCCTGCAAAGGCCCACGTCCAAATATTGGTAGATATTTATATTGCAAGGAGAAAACGAACAACAATGAGAAGTCATTTTTGAAACTTTATTTTTTAAAATCTAAGTTGTCATTGGTCGTTGAGTCGAAGCTTTATGAATAATAATAATAATAATAATAATATTATTATTATTATTATTATTATTATTATTATTATTATTATTATTATTATTATTTGTTTAATATATTTTTTTTAACACTATTTTTTAAGGCCTACTGCGTATTACTTAAAATATATAAAATATATATATATATATATATATATAGATTATAGAATAAATATATATAATAATATAATAGAATATATTATCAATATATAATATAGTATAATAGATATATATATATTTATAAATAATGATATATGAGTTTTCTTCATTTGATAGTGTCTAGTTCAATTCTCCAATTTATGTAGCTTTTTTGTCCTGAATGGAACGAAGGATTGTCATTTCTCAAGAAATACTATGATAATTGTAAGGAATGCCAACTCCGCCTTTCCTTGTGATGGCTTGTATATATTTGTGTTTCTAAATTAATTGATAAATGTATACATTATTTGACTTACTGATTTAAAATGCTGTGATTCGATAAGAGACGTAAACTGTATTACCGAGATTCGTATAAATAGTAAAAACAAGAATATTTTGTATCTTTTTGCTTTCATTGTTATTACCCCAAGGTGTATACAGTTGGTAGTTGTGA
Source organism: Trachelipus rathkii (assembly GCA_015478945.1). NCBI lineage: Eukaryota > Metazoa > Arthropoda > Malacostraca > Isopoda > Trachelipodidae > Trachelipus > Trachelipus rathkii. The sequence goes on along the minus strand of JABUQX010134408.1, from coordinate 2,264 downwards.
ATGCCGCTTATATCTCGATCAATTTATTTATTATGTGTTAAAGTATATATTGTGTAGCCAAGTAGTGTTTTGTTCTGTGATTTATTATAAAGGTGTATGTAATATTTATTTTAAATTAAATGTGGTAATTTAATTTCAAAGTGTAAAGTATTGCAATCTTATTTTTTTTGTAAAGATAAAAGTATTTGAGTTTGTGCTCATAAAGCATTTGTGAATATATTATGTTTCTTATGTGTATCAATGCATCAGGTGTCTCGTAATATTTGCATTGTAAGTGCATGCTATATGGAATCCGTTCCTAAATTAGCTGGCAGGTTAAGCTGTGTATTTTATGCATAATTTTATTTTTTGAGTTCGCAAATTATTATACTGTTTGGTAATAAGTAGAAAAGGTTTTGTAAGTTTTAAATATTTATTTGTTATCATATGATTAACGTGTCACAAAGCCAAGATTTTATTTGCTAACCAAAGAGAATTATTTATTTACGGAATAGGCAAGCTGCACTTGCATTAGAGTAACTGTAATGTAAACAGGCGTGGTCTGTGATGTTGTGCGTCCACACTGAAAAACGACATTTGCATAAACTTTCAATTTGATAATTTTCAAAGTAGAGATTTAGATAACATTATCAAATCCCACCCAGTCTGTATATTTTTGTTAAGAATATTTTATTTATTTATATCCATTCTTGAACAAAATAATTAATTATTTATTTAGTATACATATTTTAATTATATTTATATAAATTTAATATTAGAGTACTTTACTTTGTTTAACAGTTAGTTGCATATACACTTTGATGCACATATAAATGTACATATCGCATGTATATATATATATATGGTCATTGATCTGTATTGCAAAGTATATATTTCAAGCATAAAATATAATTGATATTTGGTACTGAAGTTCTGGACATTCGGTGCGCATGTATGTAGATACCTTCGGACATCCAACTGCATGTTCGTGGATGTGTAAAACTTAGTTTTGTAAAAGCAGTACATATTTATTTTTTTTTATTAAAGTATTTTTTAAACTTATTCCAGTAGGTTTCTTGAGTGTTTCCAAAAGTGAATTTCATTTTCTTATTTATTGTGCCACGCCGAGAAACTATATGCACCTACGCACCTTGGCTTATTGCAAACACTTGATCACAAAGACAGTAAAATTCTCTGAAACGAATGATATGACTGAATCAGGTTTTCACATTAAAAGCAAACGAACCCGTTCAAAACCGTTGTTCCACTGAAGATCTTAGGGAGATAGGTTGGCTGAGTTTAAGTTTAAAGTTGCACTACATTTATTGCACAGGCCGGAGCTCATCACAGGAATCTGGATAAACTGTTACAATAGCAAGGTTTGAGAATCTAAAAAAAGATTGATAGTTGGTTGGATTGTCAAGGGGGCCTGGCCAAGGGATTGTTTATCAGTCTTGAAGAGTAATTTTGACATTTAATAATAACTTTTCAACCAGCGCTCATTACATTAAATTTGAGTATCCTGTCCGGGAGAGTTATTTTGTAACCCGTTCAGTCATGTATATCGTTATCATTGAATTCCTCGTTGTGTATTGAATTTGCTATTTTGTTAAATATTTGAGCACAGTGTATTCATTCGTAATTGCTTTGCTAGAACCTGTGCTAGAGTCACTGTTTAAGTATTTTCACCAATATCCAGTGCATTTGCGGATATATGTTGATATTGATGTAGTGAACTGTCAATATAGTCCCGTTAAAGCGGTTATTTTGCTTGAAATTGAACTATATGGATTTATGCGTATTGGTGAAAATAGTATTTTGCTATTGCAACAATACCCATTTACCTTTCATAATCTGACTCAAAAGTGTTAAAACTTTATAATTATTACTCATATATATATAATACCTATTATACTATATAATATATATATATTATATATAAATATATATATAATATTATATAATTATATATATATATATATATATATATATATTAGATATATATAAAGTAAAAATATAAATAATATGATAAAGTATATATATATATATAATATATATATATATATATATATATAATATATATTGAATATATATATATATATTATATAGATATATAATATATAATATATATTGATATTTTAGATAGGCCAGTAAAGTTACAAAGTTGAAGCGAAGCGAAATAGGTGCATTCGGAAATTCCCGATTTTCACTTCTTTGTGTTCTTGGGGCGAAAAACACTATCCCGCAATTTGCAAGCTGGTTACGTGCCAGGATTGGGGTAAACC
>JABUQX010134407.1:12500-15000 GCA_015478945.1 Trachelipus rathkii | reverse complement strand
ATGAGTGGAGGGTGCCCTACCTATTATATGCAGATGATTTGGTTCTGTGTGGCGAATCGAAGAGAGTTTGAGAGGATTGGTAGAGATTTGGCAGGGTGTGTAAGGAAGGGCTTGAAACAAACGTGGATAAGAGTAAAGGTTATGGTTGTGAGTAGGAGGACCTCCCTCAGTGTGGTTATATTAGATGAGTGAGCAGCTGAACCAAGTCTCTGTGATTTTAATGTTAGGGTATGCTAGATTGAAGAGGACGGAACGGACGATGCAGAGTGTAGTAGGAAAGTTGTGAATGGCAGGAAGGTGGCTGGTGCAATTAAATCGTTGGTGAATGTAAAGGGACTAAGTCTTGAGTGTGCTAGGGTTTTACATGAGGGTATGTTGTTACCTGTGTTATTGTATAGTAGTGAGACTATGGTCTGGAATAAGAAGTATAGATCTAAGTTTCATGTGTTTCAGATGGACAAATCTTGGGGTATTGCGACGTGTGAAGAATTGATAAAGTGAGAATGAACGTATTAGAGAGTGGTGTGGTGTGAAGAAAGGGGTAAATGAGAGAATAAATGAAAGTATGTTGAGATGGTTTGGTCATATGGAAAGGATGAATGATAGTCGGTTGGTTAAGCGGATGTATAGTGGCGAGTGTGTTGGGAACCGACCGGCTGGAAGACCGAAGAAAAAGTGGATTGAGTCAGTAAACGAATGTTTGAAGGAGAGAAATGTGAGTTTGGTAGAGGCGAGAAGAAAGGTGTATAACAGGAGTGAATGGTGGGGGATTGTGAGGGGGTATGGTTGTGGCCCACCTGGGCCAAGGGATGAACCCTTACATTGACGATCTACCATAGTGAGGGTCCATCGCTGTCCCATGAAGCTTTAGGGTGGATTTTCTGACTGCGATGAGTTCCCACTAATTAATGGTACTGAGGGGGCGGTAAGGCTGGGCTTTCTTTTCGACTTGTGTCATGTTCTTCTACTGCTTTTCTTTTCCGATGCCCGTCGCGCACCTTACTCCCATTCTTGGGAAAATATAAGGAAGATAAAGAAAAAAAGAAAGATATATATATATATATATATATATATATATATATATATATATATATATATATATATATATATATATATATATATATATATATATATATATATATATATATATATATAGGGAGGGGGAGCGGGGGGGGGGGGGGGGGGGGGCGGGGGGCAGGGAACACTCCCCCCTAAATCTTGGCGAAATAAAAAAATGAACCTTATATGTTTGCCAGACGACGTTTTTAAGGGTTTATTAGTAGAAAAACTGAAAAAGATACATCAATCGATAGATAATGAAGTAGTAATTACTAATTACTAACGTATTAAAAACTTACACGAAATAAAAATTATGAACCTTATATGTTTGCCAGACGACGTTTTTAAGGGTTTATTAGTAGAAAAACTGAAAAAGATACATCAATCGATAGATAATGAAGTAGTAATTACTAATTACTAACGTATTAAAAATTACATTTTTTAAAAAGTTTTAATGAGTTTTCGTTTTCATATTGGCTAAGTCAAAATGAACTTATCAATTTGTGTGGAATTATCATAAAAAACATGATTGTCGCGGATGCAAAAAAAAAAAAAATTTGGTGTCTACTCCATATTGGCCGATGAAACTGCGGATTTGTCAGGCAAAGAACAATTATCTATAGGATTAAGGTTTTTCGATCTTGAAAAAATGACTGTTCGAGAAGAATTTCTGGGGTTTGAAGTTCTTGAAGGGATGGATGGTAAAACCATTGCCAAAACGATTGATTTGTTTTTAGAAAAAGAAGGTTTGGATCCGAGTCTATGCGTTGGTCAGGGGTACGACGGCTGCGCAGCAATGGCAGGGAAAGAACATAGAGTTCAAAAGAAACTGCGGGAAAAATATGAAAAAAAGATTATATTTTCACTGTGTAAGCCATCGGCTTAATTTGGTCATTAATGACCTAAACATTATTCCGGAAATTCGAAATACTATTGCCACAATAAAAGACAAACTTTTTCAGAGACTCCACCCTAAGAAGAAAATACATTCCCAACTTGCCTAAACTTTGTGAAACCCGTTGGACTCAAAAATATCATAGTATTGCTATTTTCCATACAAATATGATAAAAATCGTTGAAGGGTTAGAAAAATTGTCAAAGGAAGGCAACAATCAAACAAGAAAAACAGCTTTTCTATTATACTGTTCGGCAACAAGACCCAATTTCATTATTACCTCTTCCGTAATAACCAAATATTTTGCTTTAGTTGAACCAGTGGCTAACATTATTCAAACAAAAAATATTGACCTTATGCAGTGCTCTGATCATGTCCAAAGAATTTTGAAAGTTGTCAAAGACCACTGCAAAACTGCTGATCAAATAATTGCTGATCTGCTCTTATCCGCCAATGTTATTACTGCTGAGTTCTTAGTAGAACTTGCACCACCTAGAAAAGTACAATCCCAACAACATAAAGCAAATCATCCTGCTGAAACTTCTG
>JABUQX010134407.1:2500-7500 GCA_015478945.1 Trachelipus rathkii | reverse complement strand
TATATATATATATATATATATATATATATATATATACCTATATATATATATATATATATATATATATATATATATATATATATATATATATATATATATATATATATATATATATATATATATATATATATAATTTTTGGATTTTAAATTTGAATTTAATGAGTATCTTATTATCCTATATTTTGAGATATTTGAGTAAACTTTATTTCAATAATACTGTAGGTATGTAATACACTGTGTATGAATACTACACAAGGCTACCATTATATTTTGTTAAAAGATGGGCTATGGGTTATGTAAAATAAATCCCTTCCAGCAAATTTTTTAATTATCAAGTACATTAGTAATTCCGGTTCCGGCCGGAATTTTGAAAAATTCCGGCCGGAACCGGAACCGGAAAAAAATGTCAAATTCCGGCCGGAATTCCGGTACACCTCTAATATATATATATATATATATATATATATATATATATATTTATATATATATATATATATATATATATATATATATATATATATATATATATATATATATATATATATATATACAAAGATATTTGTGCAATAAACGCAACAATTATTTGTATATTTCAAATGGTCCTAAGTGGGTTTGAACCCTTACCCTTGAGATGGTACTCCAGAGTGTTACCTCGAGACCACGATTGGCTAAAAGGAAACCCATCATTTTACCTCTGAAAGCTTAGCTTCCCAAGAGGAGCGAAGGCGTGTCTTGGACACCTAACCTCCGACGGGCCTCCCCGCCAACACTCGGGTCAGGGGCAACACTGGGTAATTTTTAACCGGACATTATTAGATATTCAAAGATATTTGTGCAATAAACGCAACAATTATTTGTATATTTCAAATGGTCCTAAGTGGGTTTGAACCCTTACCCTTGAGATGGTACTCCAGAGTGTTACCTCGAGACCACGATTGGCTAAAAGGAAACCCATCATTTTACCTCTGAAAGCTTAGCTTCCCAAGAGGAGCGAAGGCGTGTCTTGGACACCTAACCTCCGACGGGCCTCCCCGCCAACACTCGGGTCAGGGGCAACACTGGGTAATTTTTAACCGGACATTATTAGATATTCAAAGATATTTGTGCAATAAACGCAACAATTATTTGTATATTTCAAATGGTCCTAAGTGGGTTTGAACCCTTACCCTTGAGATGGTACTCCAGAGTGTTACCTCGAGACCACGATTGGCTAAAAGGAAACCCATCATTTTACCTCTGAAAGCTTAGCTTCCCAAGAGGAGCGAAGGCGTGTCTTGGACACCTAACCTCCGACGGGCCTCCCCGCCAACACTCGGGTCAGGGGCAACACTGGGTAATTTTTAACCGGACATTATTAGATATTCAAAGATATTTGTGCAATAAACGCAACAATTATTTGTATATTTCAAATGGTCCTATGTGGGTTTGAACCCTTACCCTTGAGATGGTACTCCAGAGTGTTACCTCGAGACCACGATTGGCTAAAAGGAAACCCATCATTTTACCTCTGAAAGCTTAGCTTCCCAAGAGGAGTGAGGCGTGTCTTGGACACCTAACCTCCGACGGGCCTCCCCGCCAACACTCGGGTCAGGGGCAACACTGGGTAATTTTTAACCGGACATTATTAGATATTCAAATATACAAATAATTGTTGCGTTTATTGCACAAATATATTTCAATATCTAATAGTCTAAGAAGTCAGGTTTGAACTACTGCCGCTGAGATAGGTTGATTTTGCCAGATTTGCATTTTGTGGGATAATTTTCTTTACTCAAATCAGATACCTGGATAAAATAAAATATTCTTCATATTGAAAAGCTTGGAATTGTTAACATTAAAGAAACTTGTCTTGTTGGCATGACATTTTCTTGATATTTTAAAATTTTGAAAATCTTTTTAAATATATTTACTTCTTCTCCAAAAATTGAGGACTATATACTCAAAAACACTCTCTTAAAGGTAGCTCATGACAACACCTCTACTTATATAGGATTAAATGTGGAACAATACCAATGTAAGTAAGTATCTGTATGAGTAGTCTTTCTTTGGCGTTTCAATTATTCTCTATCAAGAGTTTTGGCAACAAAACATACAAGAAAATACAAAATCATGCTACATATTATAAAGTTAGAACAACATCAATGAGTAATCTATCTTTGAACTTTCAAATTATTCTATCCATCAAGAGTTCTAATAACGTAAATAACCAAAAATGCTAAGAAACTATCCTGAGGTCTCAGAGTAAAACTGACGGAAGGGATAAATTCATTTCTAAATTTTAGTAAAACTTTTGCCGGAATATTTTTATAAAAAATCTCAAATATATCATCCACAAAAACACACATCGAAGTAACACCATTATTATTAAAAACACTATTAAGAAATTTCAACTCATATAACACCATAAATATATTACTTAAAATAGGTGATATTTTAATCTTTAAATTATTTTTTAACATATGGGAATCTTTCTTTATATATATATATATATATATATATATATATATATATATATATATATATATATATATATATATATATATATATATATATATATATATATATATAATATATATATATATAGAAAACAAAATATATATATATATGTATGTATGTGTATATGTTCATATAATTATGATATATATATATATATATATATATATATATATATATATATATATATATATATATATATATACTCTCTTTATAATATATATATATATATATATATATATATATATATATATATAAATATATATATATATATATATATATATATATATATATATATAATATATATATATATATATATATATATATATATATATATATATATAGACTAGGAGCAGGACTTTTTAAATAACTTCTCTACCTTTTTCCTTTAAATAAATGATAAATATGAAAATGACAAAAATTAAAATCAGAATCGTTTCTGAATATCTTTTTTAATGAGTTTTTTCAATTTTATTTTTTGTAATAAAAACTACGTTTTCTCATATTTTCGTTCCGGGAAATTGACACGATTAAAATCTTTTAATTATTAGCAGGGTGAAGCATTGGTTTTTAGAGGGAGAGGGCGAGGGGGGGGTTCTCTCTCTCTCTCTCTCTCTCTCTCTCTCTCTCTCTCTCTCTCTCTCTCTCTCTCTCTCTCTCTCTCTCTCTCTCTCTCTCTCTCTCTCTCTCTCTCTCTCTCTTTAACATGACAATTTTGTAATAACGACAATTTATTTTATTAACAAAAGACATTACAGGAAAATAATGAATGTGTTTCCTATGGGTTTCGAATTGACGTATGTTGCGGAGCGAGACTGATAACAACAAATCCATCATTCTTGGTTTTCGAATTTTAGGACTATGGATAATCGTTTTCTTTCGTAACATGTGTGGGTTTCGCATCTCGGCGGAGATATTTCTTACTTTTCAGATGTATATATTGACATACTCATACAGTGTGAGTGGAATCACTCCAGATGCGTGAGGCATACTCTATACAGGGGCAAACGACCCCCCTATAAATATCAAACTGAGGTGGCGTGAAGAAATTCTGAATGTGCCTCAGAACACCCAACCTTTTAGAAGCTTGTTTAAAAAGAGAAGTAATATGAACCTTCCAATTAAGGTCACGAGAAAAATAAACACCAAGAATATTAAGGACAGACGAAGGTTTGAGTTATGTGTTTTCAAAGATGTTATAGCTGTGTGAAAGATTATGTGGAGTGGAAAGATGGAGGAACTGAGCTTTTGAGTAATTGAAAACAACCTTGTTCTCAATGCCCCAAAGAAATTCGAGAAAGATCAGATGCTAGTTGATCCAAGGGTGCCCTCCTAGCGTGAGCTAATTGTTGCTGAAAAGGACGTCTATCAAAATGAGGAGAGTAATGAAGGGTGAAATCGTCGGCATAGGAGTGGATATGTGATGAAGCAATAGAGAGAGGTCTTTTATGAAAAGTAGAAAGAGTTGGGAATAAAACAGAACCATGAGTAACACCACTATTTATAGATTTAAAGGATGAACGGTGGCATTCACCAAAATACTGAAGAAAAGAGGACCAAGAAACAGAAAGACTAGAAAGAAGATCGCCAGTAGAGCGCTTCTTACGAAAGCCGCATTGGCGAGCAGAGAAAAGATTAGAAGAATTGAGATGTTTTCAAATCTTCCTGCTAGGATAGATTCTATAACTATAGAAAGAACAGAAGTTAGAGAGATTTTCGGTAAATTCGAAAACTATAGAAAGAACAGAAGTTAGAGAGATTTGGCGATATTTGGAGGGTTGAGATTGGTTCCCTTTTTTGTACAGGAGCACCTTTCCAGCAAGAAAAAAAGGCCAAAGTAGAAAGACAGAGACGGAATAATTTAACAAGGCAAAGTGCAAGCTTGAAAGCACAAGTTTTGAGAACTATAGGAGGAATACCATCAGAACCGTACGCTTTCTTAGTGTTAAGCTCTGAAAAAGCAGAAATAACACCTTTTGAAGAAATTACAATATTAGCATATATATGTTGGAAGGAGGTGGAGAAGAAGGAATAGCAGTGGAATCGTCTAAGGTGGAATTAGAAGCAAAGGTTTGAGCAAAGAGTTCAGCTTTAGTGGAAGGTTAAACGGCAGTTATGCAGACGGAAAATACTAAAAAAGGGCAAGAGGAAGAAGCAAAGTTAAGAGTTAACATTTTTTGAAAAATGTCAGAAAGGACGTGAGGAAGAGGAGCCAGTAAGATTATTGCATTTTCTACTGAGAAAAGAATTTTTTAGTGTCATGGAGAATAGATTTTGCACGATTTTGGGATGAAATATAAGTTGGGTTTTCTCATCCCATAATTGCTGAGTACTCAAAGGCCTGACCCCCATTAAATGAATGAGTCACAGGAGATTTTACTCTCCATCAGCGGGATTCGAACATTGGACTCCGCGTCGCAGAGTTAACAATAACCGGATGCTCTAACCACTAGGTCATCCCGTGACCACACGAGAACACTCAGAAGATAAACCGCAAGGTTTCTTAG
>JABUQX010134406.1:5000-42500 GCA_015478945.1 Trachelipus rathkii | reverse complement strand
GTGATTGTCACTGATTGATGAAATATTCAGAAATCACAATCTTCATCGACAATCAGTAAATAAATCATTTTTCTGCTCTTCGTTACATTAGCGGGTGCAAGTGTGTTCATAATGGTAAGTGAAGTAATTCAATGTCAATGTCCAATGACAAGAAAATTCCACTGTATTTGGTTGGAATTTTGCTTGATCAAACACTATCAAGACGCATGAATAATAGGAAAGGGACAAGGAAAGAACAAGAAGAAAAACATGGAACACTTCAGGACACGGAAAAGGGAAAACGGTTTTGACATTGAAGTAAGATGCAGACCAAAGATAAACGCAAAAATGTGTAGGATTCAGTTGATTATCGCAGTGAGAGTGAAGTGCTAGAAGAATCATTTTCCTTAGAATAAGAATGTCACCCTCAAAATAGAAAACAGTATCCTGAGTTGTGTAAGGCATTAGAGAGGACAAATGTGAGCAATAGAGATGCATTGTCCATAGTTAATGCTGCCCTTCAAACCTCGACTTCTGTCACCAAAAAACGTTGATGATCCAAGTAAGTTACAACGCAAGAAAATACTGGAGAGAAAAACAGTCAGAGGAGCATTTGCTACAACACAAGGTATTGTCTGCATTGGTTTCGATGGAAAATAGATGAAACAACTTGTCGATAGCTGGAGTGTGTGGCTGAAAAGTTAGAGAAGAACATTACGTGCCAGTGTCATTTCCAGATGCATGTCAATCGATCACGTGGTCCTAACTCAAGGAGATCTCGAGATGGTATTTATGAAATTTACTGGTATTATTATGACGAACAGATCTAGAGACTTTAAGAGCAAGTGATTTGCGATGAATCTGTGACTACGGGTAACGAATGGCATATCACACTGTTGAGAGTTCATTTAAGACCACTTCAATGGCTCTATGCATGTTGCATTTTAATGACTGCCACTCAGGAAATTATATTGTTGTTGATGGGAAGACAATTGGCCCATCGTCACATGAAGGACCTATAACCAACTGCTCTCATTTGACCCTCAGACCAAACCCATCATTATTTTCAACCATCCAATTCCAGGCTCTGTAGTTGATGTTCCTGCAAACCAGTTACCGAAAATCTAAGTTCTGCACCAGCTGTATTTACGAAAACTTGTTTATAATTCAGCAAGGGGTCACAAAATGCAGAGTCAAATAATATGGCGGTATTTGAAAAATGAAGCGGGTGCTTAAGCCATGCAAGGTGGCTAACTAAGCTAACAGACTGTTTCGATTGTACGTTTCAACAGAATCCGCATCTGATGATCTAGGCGTTTGGTACGATTCGTACTGAACTTCTATTCCCCCAAATGGTTCTATATCCGCTCCCATCCCTTCTGGGTCAGATGGTGCAGAAGATTCGCTTTCTACACAGTTCAAAAACTTTCTCTGAGGCATCCAGACTCATTTCTCCAGTGTTCCTAAACAACTCCTATTTTTGTCATCCAGAAAAATTGTTGCTAGCTGAATGTTGTTGCCAGATGAACGGAAAACCAATAAGAGATTTCATGTCACAAATTCTTCAAGCCAAGAAAGAAATTTCCTCACAATTGTGAAGTTCGCTGTTTGATAAAAGGCAGCTAAACGTCATTTCTCAACGCACTTGCCTACCATGGATGATAGACTGGGGGAGCTACTCCTATTACCCCCCCACTTGCTTGGATATTGTGATGAATTTTGGTTAGTAATCACAAACTTTCTCCTACCAAGTATCCGTGTCATTCGTGTCGATGTTTGAAAAATGTCAAAGTGTCTTTCCCGCTGTGTCTAGTAGGGTCGGTTGGTCATACTTCTCGACATAGTGCAATACTACAAACCTAACCTTTTAGATCATACTTCAGTACAGACAAAATAGGATTTCTATGAAATTTTGTACTATGCAGGTGTAGCATGTAAGAAATGTCAGAGGTATTTCAAGCTATTTACTGTATATCTGTCCAATATATATATTTTTGGTTTTTTTAAATAAAAGATTCAAGGTAAAGTTGGGGTCTTTAATCTTGAAGAACTTACTCTTTTCAATATAGATGTCTGAAGTGAGCACCAAAATAAAGTTTTTTCAAATCTGCACTACAACTTTTGTATTTTCAACGCTTAATTATATACTAGTATATATATTATATAATATATATTAAATATAATTTATAATATATAATTAATATATATTATTAATATATATATAATATATATATATATATATATATAATATATATATTTTATATTTATACTTATATATATATTATATATATAATATATATATATATTGTTCAACTTAAGAATCAATTCTTTGATTCGCTTCATCGTTGATTGTTAAAAATTTCTTCAACTATCCCACACCCACCCAAAACACACACTTATATATATATATTATATTCTATTATATATATATATATATATATATATATATTATATATATATATAATATATATAATATATTATATATATTTATATATATATATAATATATATATATAATATATGATATATATTTATATATTTATATATATTATAGATATATATAATATATTATAATATATATATATATATATATATATATATATATATAATATTGATTATATTATATATATATATTATAATAATTATTATATAGATATATGTATATTCTCTCTCTCTCCCTATATTGCTCTACTAGGCCAGAAGGCCTTTTAGAGAAACTATTGTATGTGGCCGATTATAGTCTAACATCATAGTACTAAAATGGTTTTATTACAGAAACGTATTTAAACCCAGGGTCGCAACCCGCTGGCGCATGCGCCCAACGTGCGACAGTGCTACGGGCATACTTTTTGGTGACTATTGATATTTTAACTGAGCTACGTCAGCCTATTTCTTGCGAATTTATTTAATGAAAACTAAAAATTCATTTTATTTTCAGAAAATTTGTTAAATCTGGCAAATATAATAAAAGAGTATGTAATAAATATCGTAGTGTTATGATTTTTTTTTTTGTAGCGTTGACTCTCATTTCAATATATTTTCCCGCCAAAACTCATGTTTGAACATGATTTTTAAATTTCCGTGTAATAAACATCGTCAGGAATCATTAGTTGAATTTGTGTTATCGTGATAGTTGAGGCCCAGTGTTCCCGTCATATGTTCTTAAATTGCTTTTAGAATTTTTCTTAAGTGAGCATATTTAGAAATTAGTGCCGTATTTTTTTTAAATCAAAGAATTCTAAAAATATGAATTGATAGGAAGTCATATATTTCTGTGAAATTATATATATATATACGGTATATATATATAGTAATATATTTTATAAATTATATATTTAATTATATATATATTATATATATTTAATCTATATTATATATATATTATAATATATAATTATATATAATAATTTAATATACTATATATATATATATATATATATTATATAGTTATATATTATATTATTATATATATATATATATATATATTTATATAGTTATAATATATACTTATATTAATATTGATTATTATATATATATATATTTATATATTTATATATTATATTATTTATATTTTATATATATAATTATAATAATATTATTATATATAATATATTATTATATTTATATATATATTATATATATATTATATATATGGCGCTCTGAACTCTTCTGTGAAAAAAATTGGCGCATGGTATGCAAAAGGTTGGCCCCCTGATTTAAACATATTCGCTTAAAAAAAAATTAAGGAAAAAAAGGACCAAAGGTTTATTTCTAGCAGCTTCACTAAACTCTCCCCCCCCCCAAAAAAAGGGAAAAAAAAAAAAAAAAATTGACACACATTTTTTTACGTTATAGAACGAGCTTTGTTAGTGGTTTTAGGAACATAGATCATATATATAGATATCAGTTCGCTCGGTATAAATATATATATATATATATATATTATTTTATATATATATATATATATAATAATATTATATATATATATATATATATATTTATATATATTATTATATATATATATACTATATATATATTAGTATATTATATATAATTATATTACTTATATATATATTATATATTACGTATATAATATATATATATATTATATATTAACGTGAAGTTCTTTCCTCTTATTGTTGCTGTATCCAACGCGGAATAGATTTGTATTTTACATTCTACATTGACCAATTTCCTTTCTTACTGTAACACCATTAGTAAAAAGAACTTATTAATATATTTTACATTATCTCCAAATCAATAATTAAATTTATAAATTTCACATGAAACCGGGGACAAAACAAATACATTTTTCAAATCTTGAACAAAATAAACCAGGTTTCACGTACTCACTCTCAATGAGTACGACATTTTTTAAACATAAATCTTGAAATATAAACCTTGAAAATATACACGTGTTAATTGCCATAACTTGTCACACATGCTTGATTAAAATGTTGCAAATAATAACAGACCAGGATAACTCGTACCCAACCAGCCCTACAATAATTTAAAACCGGAAGAAGTTTCTCTTTAACCATCTATAGTTTTACACATACCTGTCGTCCGGCATTAACTTGGTTTCAGGTCAATTACTACCTCCTTTTAATCTGCATTGGTGCGTGATCCAAACCTTGCAACCAGTTATAGTTTCTCGTAGTCCAATAATTCGCTATCACAAACCCGTATGCTTCTTAATGTATTGACAACAGCAATTCATCATGAGGAGGATGCTATCTACTTGCGTTTAGAGTATAGTTGCCTGACTGATGGGAGGGTGATGGAAAATACAGCTTATCACACTTAATCTTTACGTGACTCCGAATTACGCGTTGCCCCCGCATTGAGTCCCCATCTGGGACTTTTTTCTTCGCTTCTTACACCTTGGCAATCCCGTCTCAATATAGTAAATTTTAGTATAACTCTTCTCCTCTCTCTCTTCTCCTCATTATATCTATATATATAATATATATTAAATATATATATTATATATATATATATTTATTAGTATATATTTATATATATATATAGTCTATATATTATATATTATATATACTATTGTATATATTTAAATAAGTTTTTTATTTAATTTTTTAAAAAAATAGTTTTCTTTATTTGTTTCACATATTTATTCAAGGGGCACTCCTACTTATGAGTAGAGTTGCCAAATTTGGGAGTTATTTAACGTGTTCGCGAGGAGGCTTTGTGAAATCCTCAAAATAGACAAACATAAGAATAAGGTTTCTTTTACGTTGCCATGACAACCAGTGTTTTTGAAAGCATTATAATGATGCTTTCTTGGGGCACAAATCATTCCTCAGTTCATGATCCTTATGAAAAACAGTTCCCGCCCCCCAGAGAATAAATGATCTTAATGTAAATTAGCGTTCTTGTATAACATCCCCAGACATATTTTAATAGATAAATTATTATTTAATTATTTTATATACATTATTTGCGTTTTCATTTTTTTAGAGGAAGGCCCGGCTCTGTGCGCTCCGCCGTAAACGCGGCCTGATTATATTATAGTATTATTATATATTATATATATATATACTATATATTTATTTATATATTATTATATTATAATATATAATATATATATTATTTATATATATTATACCGTATATATATATATATATATATATATAATATATATATATATTATTATATATATATATATATATATATATTATATATTATATATATAACTATCTATATATAATATTAATATATGATTATATATATAATATATATATATATATATATATATATATTTATATATATATATATATATTACATAGTATATAATATTGATATATATATATATATATTATATATTTGTTTTATATTTTATATATTATATATACCGTATATATATTATAATATATATATATATATTATATATATATTATTATATTTTTATATATATATTATTAGATATAATATATATATATATTATATATATTATATTTTATCATTTATATATATATATATATATATGAAGTTGTGTGTTGACCTCTATGTTCTACCGACATGGTTCTTTTTGAATTGTTCTTTTTATCCAGCTATTATTTCATTTCTAGGAAAGTTTATATATAATATATTTATATTATATATATAATATTATAATATATTATTATATATATATCTATTATTATATTTATATATATACTAGTACTAATCATATATATATATTTTTTTACAGTTACACCACCGCTCAGACAGGCAGAGCTCTCAATTTTTAAGTTTGAGCAAGACGGAGTCAATCTGGGTCTCCCGCTTAGCTGTGCGGAGTGCTCTACCGCTGGAGCTCCGGGCCGCTTTGGTGTTCAAGCACACTTTTCTCTTGAACTATGCCGAAGAGAATCTTCATATGTGCGACAGCGCCGAATATCCATTCTTCATATGTCCTAATGTCGCTTTATCAAAAAAAAAAAAAGGACGTAAGTTGACAATTTAGTAATTTTACCCGGTGGAGCGATTTTATTTTTAAATGGAAAAAAAAAATAAATAATCTTACTATTTTCAAATATCTTTGGTAAATGGAGCCAACTAGAACTTCATTAGTAGCTTTGGATTTTCCGATTTTTACTTTTTATTCTGACATTTTATACTATTCGAAACAACAATAGTTTAAATTTATGCTACCTAACGTTGTTTAGTAAATAAATGATTTCATATTTTTTTTTTCTCCTTACGGTTGAAATAAGGGGCCAAAAAAATCGGACGCAGAAAGAACTGAATTATATGTATATTCTTATAGCAGAATGATGTTTAGTGGCAATGTAAACTCTATTGGCTTTTTCAAGACGACCATATAACTATATATTATATATATATATATAATATATATATTATATTAATATATATATATATACTTATATATTATATATAATTATTAATATATATATATAAATATCTATATATTATTATAATTTATATGGATCTTATATTCTTATAGTGTAATCCTAAGAAATTGCTTTTTGACAACAAGCCCGCTTTTCTTCAACAAGTTAAAAGTATATTTTCACATATATATATACTAATTATATATATATATATCTATATACATATATTATATATTATTATATAAATATTATATATAAAATATTATATAATATATATAATATATTATTATATATATATATACTAATATTCTAGTATATATATAAGTGGACAATATCAACTAGCATTCCCATCGGTTTTTATTTTTTTTTCAGTTGGTTTACGTTCTCAGATTGTTTACAGTTGGATATAATGCTTCTCGTTCTTTCATATATATATATATATATATAATATTATATATATTATTTTTAATAATATATTATTATATTATATAGATATATTATATATATATAATATTATATTATATATATATACTATATATACATATTCATTAAATATATACTATATATATATATATATATATATATATGATATTAATATATATATATATAATAATATAATATCATATATACTATTATATAATCTCTATATATATTCTATATGTAAATTATATTGGTATCTTTTGCATAACAAAGCAATAGCAGTCAACAATGTAATTCAATCTTAGTTGCTGGAGTGCTCAAGCCATAGATATGTAATCATTTATATAGTGATAAAGTACATGTATGATGCAAAATTTATTCAATTTTTTCTGGATGCTTGAAGCAAAAACCTTGGCATTATTACCTTTGTCTCCTCTTAATAAACTAACCCATTTGACTCTCTAGGCAGATTTTCCTATTCTAGATTCGACGTTTCGTTGTTTCAGATAATTTTCCTTCTCTTCGGTGAATATTCCTTTATTCTATTGACTTTATTCAATTCGTACCTGCTTAACCTTACGATATGAAAAGTTGTGAAGTAAAATTCTTGCTGCTTTTTTTAAAGATGTGGCAGAGATAGAAGTAGAAAAATCTCAGAAAATGTTGTCAATCATAGACAGATTTGAAGTTTTTTTAGATGCTTTATTTTCAATACCACCTTCCTGCGATGTATCAGATGCTAAAGAGTCTAAATTTATTTGTAATATCTTAATCCATTGCTGAACTTTAAGAGTTATTATTTTTCATTTTCCTTATAGCTTTCTAAAAAGGTAATTAAAATTTTATACTTTTTTCTAAGGATTAGAATAAAAAAACCTTTCATTTTTTTTTCCTCTCCCTTTGCTTTTTTTTTTTTTTGTTTTTTTTTTTTTTTTTTTTTAAGATCGCCATCACTCACGGCTGGGCCCTTCTCAAGGAGGGGGTGTTTCTCAGCCCTCTGCTTATAGGAATGCGAGATAAAGAGATAAAGGATTTAGGGAACGAAAGTCAACTAAATCGTGCAACAGTAGCGGTGGTTATAGAAATAAAAAAAAAAAATTAAAAACAAAGCCCATTTGTGGAATAAAACTAAGAAGTTTTTTTTCTCCATCCATTTTTGTGGAAGCTTTAGCGATACTCTTAAGCTCTTGGGGTTTATCCTTATCACATCATAGTTAAAAAATATCATTACTACAAATCAAATACTCGTGTTTTCAGTTATCCAATTTACATTTTTGCATGTTTTTATATTACTAAATATTAGACAAATTAATTATTTAATATTGTTCAATACTTTTCTTTTATCTTCATAATAATAATTATATCTACGCTCTTTGAAAATGCTGTGACCAGTTTCTCGCTTGCATTGGTTTTCGAAGTTAAAGATGTCTCTCATTATCTGGAGCAAAATGACATCGTGGAAGACACGTTCACGTGTCACAACGCCTGAGGTCACAAGGTCAGTTTTTCAAAAGAAGCCTGTAAATATAATTATTATTATATTTAGAAGAAAAACAATTGACATTCTTATATTAATCTTCTAATATTTATATAATTTAAACAATGGGCCAAAATGTAAATTGGATATTGAAAACGATATTTGTTTTGGTAGTGAATATTGATTTAACTATGATTGGTGGAAAAGGCATAACCCAAAGCTTAAGAGTAGTCGCTAAAAGCTCTCCCAAAATGATGGAGAAAAAAAATACTTCTTAGTTTTATTCTCAAAGTAGCTTTGTTTTTGTTTTTTTTTCTTCATTTTTATTACAACAAAGTAAGAGTTCGGAAACCAATATGTAGAAACTTTCCGCTCCCTAAATCCCTTTATCTCTTTAATCTCGCTTCAGTATAGCAGAGGCTGAGACACCCTCCTGAGAAGGGCCCAGCCCGTGGTGATGGCGATCCTGTAAAAAAAAAAAAAAAAAAAAAAAAAAAAAAAAAAAAAAAAAGGGAAGAGAAAAAAAAAAGAAAGGTGATTCTGAATTAGAATACCAACGAAAAAGTTATAAAATGTTTAATTACCGTTTTAGAAAGCTATAAACAAAATGAAAAATAATAATTCTCTAAGGTTTCAGCAATGGATTAAGACATTACAAATAAATTTAGACTCTTTAGCATCTGATACATCGCAGGAGGTATTGAAAAATAAAGCATCTAAAAAACCTTCAAATCTTCTTATGATTGACAACATTTTTCTGAGATTTTTCACTTCTATCTTCTTTCCACATATTTTGAAAAAAAGAGCAAGAATTTTACTTCAACAACTTTTCATATCTAAGGTTAGCAGGTATCGAAATTGAATAAAGTCAATAGAATAAAGGAATATTCACCGAAGAGAAGGAATTTCTGAAACAACGAAACGTCGAATCTAGAATAGGAAAATCTGCCTAGAGAGTCAATGGGTTAGTATTTATAGAGAGTAAAAAGGTAATAATTGCAGTGGTTTTTGGCTTCAAGCAATCCTAGAACAGAATTGAATAAATTTTGCATCATTACATGTTACTTTATCATCTATATAATGTTAACATTTATGGACTTGACAACTTCTAGAAACTAAGGGATTGAATCTACTATTTGTACTGCTTATTGCTTTGTCTATGCAAAGATTACCATATATATTTCATATATATATATTATATTATATATATATAATTATTATTATTATATATATAATATATATTATTTATATATATATATTAATATAATATATATATTATATGTATAATATAATATTTTATATTTATTATTATTATATATTATATAATATTTATTATAATTATATATATATTTTATTATATATAAGTATATATATATTTTTTTATATTTATATAAAAATAAAACTTATTATAATGTGAACGAACGAGAGCATTATATTCCAACTGGGTAAACCCATTATGAGAATGTAAACATGGAGAAAAAATAAAAAGAGGGATCTTTCAAAGTGTCCACTTTAGATATATATAATTATATATATTATATTATATAGTTTAATATATATATATATATATATATATATATTATATATATATATATATATTATATTATATTTATATATATATTATATTAATATATATATTATATTATATGGAATTATGATTTAAACTTTGAAGAAAATGCGGGCTTGTCTTTCAAAAGCAATTTCTGTCATTCTTCACTTAAGAATATAAGATCCATATAAATTGATATATAATATATTTATATATATTTATTATATTATATATATATATATAATTATATATATATATTATTTATATATTTTATATATTATTATTATATAATATATATATAATATCGTCGCTTGAAAGACTTAGATTTTACATTGCACTAAACATAATTTTTTGCTTATTGGAATGATCATATTGAATTCGCTTTCTGCCGTCATTTTGTTTTGGCCTAAATTCACGTGAAAGAGAAAAAATATGACATATTATTTACCTAAACGTCATTTATACATATTTCACTAGTTGTTTGTTTGATATATAAATGTCAAATAAAAATAAATCGAAAATCAAGCGTACTAATTGAAGTTCTAGTTGGCTCATTTAAAGAATATTTGACAATATGTGAAGTTATTTATTTTTTTTTCTTTAAAAAAAATCGCTCTACCGTAATTACTAAATGTCACTTACGTCTTTTTGGGTTTTTTGGATAAAGCGACAGTATAGATCATATGAAGAATGGGATTCGCGCTGTCGGACATACTGAGATTCTCTTCGCATAGTTCAAGAGAAAGTGGATTGAAGCACGCGAATAGGCGTCCGGGTGCTCAGCGGTAGAAGCACTTCGCACCGCTAGGCGAGGCCAGACTGACCCTCGTTTGGCTCAACTTAAACATAGGAATAGAGCTCTGCCTGTGAGCGGTGGTGTTTAACTGGTAAAAAATATATATACTATACTAATATATTTATATATATATATTAATATATTAATATAATTATTATATAAGATATATAATATATTATATATATATAATATATATAGTATATTATATAAACTTTCTAGAGAATGAATAATTAGCTGGAGATAAAGAACAAATTCAAAAGAATTCATGTTCGTAGACTAGAGGCAACACACAACTATCATATATATATTATATATATATATATATATATATATTATATTTATATTATATATATTATATATATATTTATATATATTTATTCTATTTATTATATATATCTATATATTATATTATTATATAATATATATAGATATATAGTATATATATATATTATATTATATATATATATATATCTATATATATATATATATTAATAATAATATATATATATATATATATATATATATATTATATTATTATTTTATACTATATATCTATATATATTATATATATATTATATATATATTATTTATTATTATAATATATATTATTATATATATATATTATATATATATATTATATATATAGTATAAATATTATAATATATATACGGTATATATATACTATATTCATATATATTTTATAATATATATATATATATATATTATAATATATTATTCTATATATATTATAATATATATATATCTATATTACTTACCTAAAGAATATAGTGGGGAAGCACAGGAGGCCAGGCCTCCTCTAAAAAAAAAAAAGCACAATATGTTTAATAAAAAAATATAAATATACTATATACTATTAAATATTGTTTAAACATGTTATTCAGAACGCATAATTTACATTAAGATCATTTATTCTCTTGCGAAAATTATTTTATCATAAGGATCATTGCTGGGAATGTTCGATTTCTTGTGCTCCAAGAAGATAATTATAATGCTTTCAAAACATGGTTGTCATGCAACGTTTAAAGCCCATTATTTTACTTTTGTCTATTTGAGATTTTTCCACAAGCCTCCTTCGACACGTCATAATAAGGCCAAATTTGGCAACTTCTACTCATAGTAGGTTGCAGCCCTTTGCAATAATATGTGAACAAAATAAAGAAAACTATTTTTTTTAAAAAAATAAATAAAAAAACTTATTTATTATATATATATATATATTATATATTATATTTATATATAATTATATTGATATATATATATTTAATATATATTATATTATATATAATTATTATTATTTATACTATATACAGAGAGAGAGAGAGGAGGTAGAGGTTTTACTAAAATTTACTATATGACACACAAACCATTCATGTAAGAAGCGAAGGAAAAAGTCCCGGATTGGGGACTCATGCGGGGCAACGCTAAGTTCGAGCTAGAAAAATTTAAGTGTGAATTAGAGGCAGATTCTCCAGGCATCACAGAAATATAACAGCAAGGTAGCATAGCCAATCCTCCCCTCATGGATGAAAATTGTTTTGTTGTCATATTACCATGTCCCATTTCTCTAACAATCTGAACAAAACAAATACGTGAATATAACTGTATTTGCAGGTTTTTGAGTACGCAACAAGCAGGATTAAAAGGGAGAGTAGTATTTGACGTCTTGAAACCGAAGGGTATTGCCGGGACAGGTATGGTAGAACTATAAGGTGGTTAAAGAGAAACTTCCTTCGGTTTTAAATTCTTTGTAGGGTTGGTAACTCGTGGGTACGAGTTTCCCTGGTCTGTGATTATTTTTGCACATTCTTAATCCAGCATGTTAACTTGACAAGGGATGGCAATAAACGTGTATAGTTTTATCAAGGTTATGTGGTTTTATATTTCAAGATTTATGTTTGAAAAATGTCGTCCTCATTGAGGTGAGTACGTGATACCTGGTTTCATTTTTGTTCAAGATTTGGAATATGTATTTGTTTTGGTCCGGTTTCATTGTGAAATTTTATTGAAATTATATATTGATTTGGACGATAATGTTAAATTTTTATAAGTCTTTTTACTAATTGGTGTGTTACAGTCAAGAAAGGAAAATGTATGTATGATTGCTATAAATTACGAATTTTTATTCCCGCGTTGACAGCAGACAATAGAGAAAGACACTTTCAGGTTTTTATTATATATGATATATATATATATATTATCTTATATATATTATTATATATATATATTATATATAATATATTGATTTATATATATTATATATTATATAATATATATATATATATATATTATTTATATATTATATATTAATAGATATATTATACTATTTTATACTTTAATATACGGCGCACTGAAATCTATATATATATTAGGTGTTCGTTTCTTCACTACCAAAGTCGTTCAATTAACGTTTAAAAATGTTTGTTGTCAATTTTTTTTTTTTTTTTCTTTTTTGGGGGGCGTGAAATTTTAGTTTATGCTGGAGGAGTTTCTATTCATTTTTGGTTTATCTCTTTAATCAAATGTTTAAATCAGGGCGTGGCCAACCTTTATTAAATCAAACATTTGTCGAAAAGGATGCTCATATTATATATATATATATATATATATTATATATATATATATATATATAATTATAGTATTTATATATTATTATTATTTATATATATATATAATTATAGTTATATATATATATAAATATATATATTATAAATATTAAATTTTATATATATATATATAATATATATATATATATATATTATATTAATATATATATATATATAATGATTATATATATATATAAATACTATATATTATTAATTATTTATCTATTTATATATATATATATTATAAAATATATATTTTTAAATATAAATATCATACTATAATTATATTTTAATAAAAATATTCAAGTTTTGAAATACAAACATTGCTTGATGAGGTTCAAAGAAAAAAAAAACTCATATTTTCATTAATAATGGCATTTTTATGTTTCCTCAAAATTTTACATATTGAAATAAAAACAAACTGTTAGTTGGATTTTTTTAAAAACTTGTCTGAAATAATTATATTTAGGTTGAAGATTATATTGACGATGTTTTATTCAAATCGAAAGAATAATGATGTGCAATTGTACCTCCAATCATTTAATATTTTCAAAAATTTAAAATGCTTCCGAAAATAAATTGTCATCGAGACCTCTCTCTCATTACATCTGATTATTATTCTTTTATTAATACACTCATTTCAAGTATTTTTTGAAGATATAATTATTAAAAATATTGGAAATTAATATTTTCTTAAGCTTGTAAGAAAAACGTTCGATAATATACTCTAGAAAACCAACAGACGTTAAAATTTCATTTATTGTAGTAACACTTTAAGATACTGTAGTTTTCTTACAAATGATTTGAACCAGAAAACTGTTTAGGAGGATTCCTTGAACCCAGGCTTCCTCTTTAGGTTGAATGAAGTTTAATGGGTATGGAGCATGAGATATTTTGTAGGTTATTTTAATATACAGTTATAAACTTATATATATATATATATATATATATACTATATATATATAATATTATATATATATATATATACTATATATAATATAATATATATATATATATAATATATATATAATATATATATAGGTAATATATATATATATATATATAGAATATATACATATATATATATAAATAGTATACATACCTATATATATCATACAGTACTTATTATATATATTATTATATATATAATTATATATAATATATATATAATATATAATATATATATATATATATATATATAATATATATATACATATATCTATATAATAATATATATATATAATATAAATAGTATAAATAATTATAATATATATATATATACTATATATTATATATATATATATATATATATAATATATTATATATATTAATATATATATACTAATATTATTATATATATTAATAAATATATATTATATATATAATATATGATACCCATTATAATAAAATATCATATATTGCATAAAGCAAGTGTTTGCATTTAATATGACATCAAAATCGTTTAGTCTATCAAGTTGACTCCTCTAAATGCTACATGGAGTTGGAAACACCTATCAGCCGTTTGTTTGGTCCCATGTATGCGATCAAATCTCAGTTGACGCTAACTCCCCTAATCCCAAGTGCTAATAGTGATTAATTTTAATTAGTGATATTTTTATTAATTATTATTATAGTTTGTTCGAGTAGTAGTGGTAATAGTTATTCTTATAGTGTTAGTGTTTAGTGAAGGTAATAAATCAACTAATTATGAACTTCATTGTTGTTGTCAATAATAACAGCGATGTATATCTTAAGTATTGTGTATGTATATGTATAATATATTGTTATATTTTTTGTGTGTTTGATCTTCGATATCTATTATATAAAAGCCCCCGATAGTCTGTTATAGACACTCGCCCCAACAAAGCAAGCGGGTCCCAGGTTTTCGCAACTGGTCGAGGTGGCGAGAGATTGAGCTATTCTCTCCTCTGTGGCTTGGCATCCGTTCCTGCTCGACGGTTAAATGAGTACACCCCTCCTAGTTAGCCTTGCCCGTGAAGCTGTGTGTTTATCCTGTAACAAAAAAAAAAAAAAAAAAAAAAAAAAAAAAAAAAAATATATATAAACTATATATATATATATAATTGATATATATAAAAATATATAATATTTATATAATATATATATATATGATATATATATATAATAACTATAATATTAATATATATATACTATATAATACTATATATATATATCTATTACAGAATGTCAACACTCACGGCCAGTACCCTATTCAAGGAGGTGACAGAAAATAATAATAAAAATATCTAAAGATATTTCAGGCTTCTTCATTATTCTTGACTTCCTTTTATTATTCTTCATAGTAACCTTTTCCTCTTAATCCATGATCATTGAAGAATCTGCATTAACAAACTGATTAGCGGAAGTTTCTTCAACCTCTTCTTTCATCTGCTCTTAATTTTTCTTTCTTTGGTTCCGTTGATTCATTACCATCTCATTAACAATGAAGGAACCATTCAAACAATTTCTTTCTGACTGATCTTACATTTCCATTAGTTTTCATTTTCTCTTCTTTTCAATCTTCAAAATTATCAGACAACTTCAACATTTTCCACACATGCTTCGGACATAACATAGGACAAAACATCAACGCAGTATATAATGTTATTGGATAAGTTGGTGCGACAGACAGGTGCGGCGCTGCCAATAGAGAACATCAAAGTTCGCCCAATTTGGTGATTGAATTATATATCATATATATCTTATATATATATATATATAATATAGTACTGAACGCGAACAGCTCCCGAAGACGTGCAACCTCCTTCGGACATCACTCTTCAAACACATGCCCGTGCGCGGTCAAGGTCTCCATGCCCCCAACATAATTTTTATTTAAACAGAGCGTTTTTCATCAACTAAGGAAATATTTTCGAGGTTTTATATAAAACAAATTATTGAAACTCATAAAATAAGTGTCAAGAACACCTACAGAAACCGCACAAGACAGAACACAGGAATTCGAAAATAAAAAGAAACAATAATAGAGTGAGATCCATCCGGCACGCACCGCAAACAGACGTGAATCTATCCTGTGACAGCGGGATACAACACTCCGAATTAACCACCTACCACGCTCAGGCCTCTATGCTGACGGACCACGAACTACAGTATATATACTAACTAAATCATATATAGTATATATATAGTACCTAATAGTATTTATAATAGCTATACTTATTATATCTGAGTAGGGAGCTATATATAGTGTGTATATAATATACCGTATATGGGATAGCTCTAAGATCATAACATATCACCCTAATATATATAGCTATATTATTATTATTTATATATATATATTATTATCATATATATATATATGATATATTAATATATATATAAATATATATATATATAACTATATATATATATGGTGAACAAAACCAACATTTTGTTTTAAAAAAAACAAAAACATTTGGTCAGATTTACAACACAAAATCAAATAAACCAATTGGGCGCTTTCTTCATAATTTTTGCTTGCGTGTTTTACTTGACTATTTCTTCTCTGATGGTTATTATCTATATTAGACGAAGGTTCATATTGGACCCCGAAAAACCCACCTGTGGCCGACGAAAAAATGCAAGCGCCGGCTTGTGCTTTGCCCGTTGGTTCATATTCCAATTGCACCACACTTTTTGGGCCTTTTCCTTTGGTGGCCTTGACCTTTTTTCGGACCAACCCTTATTTGCTTTCCCCATGGGTCATTGGCCACGCATTTTTTATGCAACTTCCTAAAATGTTTCTTCTGAAGAAAGTTATAAATGGAGGAATCAACAAGATTGGAATTTTCGAGTATCCCTACATGTTTTTTGACCGAATCCCAAAATTCTTTTTGAGAACCCAAATTTTTGGTGAGAACCCTAATTCTTATGAGCAAAGCCCCAATTTATTTGGAACCCTAATTGTTTTCATCTACCGCGCAACCCTAATTTTTTGCAAAACTCTTCTAGCTCCGAAGCACAAGCGCTGGTTTGCACCAAGACGGTTGCGTAAGCAACTGTGATGACCGTATTCGGCTCTCCCCCCTACTCTTACGCCTCCCTAACTTTTTTCGACCATGCGGTCAATCTTTTGACTTACGGTAATTTTTTGATCTTCATTGAAACGTTAAGATCATGTAGCTGCCAACTATATTTAGCAATGTGCCTTAATTTTTTGGGTAGAAAATCACAAAAAATTTGCCAGAATTACCGCGTCTAATTTTACCCACCGTTAATTTTTGTCCTTATGGAAGCTCAATTTTGACCCACCGGTAATTATTGTCCTTCCTTTAGGGCTTAGCCCTTTTTTGATGTTTTAACCTTGTCTTGATTTTGACCATGATATTTAGTCCACTTGACCTTGCCCTATACACCATGGGGTCATTTTTTGCGCCACGCCAATTTTTTGCTTCCACTATCGTGACGCCCACCCCGTCACATACTTTACGTTACCTAACTGAACGCGAGATATATCGTGCTAGCGAGTCTCGTTATCTCTAACGCCTGCTCGCGCACATCCTCTAGCTATCCTGCCTATCCCCACCGACGACACCACTACACACACACACAACCACCACACACACCACACACACACACTCACACACACACACTTTGACACTTTACGACTTTCTCTCTACACTTATACACACGTTCACTATGACACTTATACACACATTCACTATGACACTTCACACTTTACCATAGACACTTTACGCAAACACACTCAAACCGTATTCATCTTCATACCTATTTCACCAATTTTGGTATCCCATCTGTTCCGGTAATTTTTTTTCTTCGCCTTCCTGTAGGGACTTATGCCCCTTTGGAACGTCTGTAACTCTTGATTAGACCATGATATTTCGCCCCCTGACCTTGCCAGATACCATGGGTCAATTTTGACCCACTGATAAACTGCTAGCATGCTTTGACCTACTCCCCAAGCACCGTAAGAAACACTAGTAACCGAGGCAGTTCTATAGTGTTCATATGTAGTATTAGATAAATCGCCAGTGAGAATGCCACGTGAGTTGCCCAAGCTGCAAAGTTGCCACATGGAGTCCCAAGCGCTAGTGGCCAAGTGAAGTGCCCAATGTGAGTAAGTGCAACACAGGCCCGAGTTATGTCGCATATCGAGTGCATGCAAGCAAGCCACAAATATCGCAAAACCAGTGCCTTTTCTTTCAAGCCTTTGAGTTTCCTAGCCCTTTCTTACGCCTGCCCCTACTGACCCCTATTAGATCTACCTGGGTGCGCTCTCACCCCCTACGGTTATAAGGTATGAGGATTCGATTGGGTGTCATATTACAACCTCGACATCAGGATGCTTTCCTCACTATGCACTTTGCGTCTTTTTTCCTACCCACTAGCAGCCACAATAGTCATAATCTATTCATATATATATAATTATATACTATACATATATATAATATTATACATATATACCATATGGAGTGAGCTATATATACGTCTTTATAACTTACTTCCTAAATCTTTACCGTCTTTATAAAGTCATCAGTAACTAGTATTGATATATGTGAGTAGCGTATATACTATAATACTATTAATATTCAATATGTAATACCTTATTATACTTTATATTAACCTGCACACACACCTTCATACACACACTCTACTTATGCTACTGATTTCGACACTGTATAACAATTACATTCCTCGCCCTATGACACTTTACACACTATGACACTTATAAGCGCTTACACCCTCCATAGACACTTACACTAACTCATATACACTTACACTCACACCCACACACAGACTGTACAGTTTAAACTCCCCACACGTCGATATTTGATGCCTCAACATTAATTGCCTCAGCATTGATGTCTCAGCATTAATGCCTCATCCACTGATGCCTCAACCTCTTGAAGGTTCATACTTTATGACGTCATCGTTTTGATGACGTCATCTTTGATACCATCTATATTGATGATTCATCTTGATACCATCTATATTGATAATTCATTTCTACCCACCATCATAGAACAGAGCTACATATATGTCCTTTCCCTAGTCATAAGCTGCCCACCAGGGCGCCGCATGCGCCCCCCGCGCGAAGGCTGACAACCCGCCACCCGCAGGTGCGACCCGCCGCGTCCCCCGCCCGCCGCGTTCCCGCCCGCCGCCGTGCGGCCGCAGGCAGGCGCAATATTTCCGCGTCCCGCCCGCCGCGTGCGCCCGCAGGCGCCAAGATTCCTGCTGGGAATGAAAATATAACTATACTATAAGCTCAATTCATTTTATTTCATACTTAAAACATTTCAAAGAATTTCTTTTCAAATATACTATTGAGTCATTCATAGTCATGGCATTTTTATTTCATTACTTAAACATTTTTATTTAATAAAAAACATTTCGCGAACTAAAAACTAACTGCTTACAGAACCATTATTTTAAACACATATCATTTATTAAACATTATTGTTTTACTTAGATACTTCTACTTAAATACTTTTTAACATTTTTTAAAAAATATATGTTAAGAAATGCATGATTTAGTAGTGTCTGATATTATAACATTTTATTTTACGTACAATTGTACAAATTACTAAAAAACATTAAACATTACATACCTTAAAGCAGTAATCAGTAAATCAAAGAGGTTAACCTACACACCCAGAGGGGGGTTAGTATGCTTTTGTTTACTGCTTACTGTAAATGTTTTACTGCTTTGAAACTCATGTATTTACTGCTTAACATATCATGTTTTACCTGCTTTAACTCATTTGTTTAACTGCTTTAACTCATATATTTATTAACATTCATACCTTAAAGCAGTAAATCAGGTAATTCAATAGAGGTGGGACCTAACACCAAGGGGGGACTTTAGTATGCTTTTGTTTTTATCTGCTTTACTGGCTTAAACTGTGTTACTGCCTTTAACTCATTTTACTGCTTAATCATATGTTTTACTGTTTTTACTCATATATTTATTAACGATTACATACCTTTAAAGCAGTAAATCAGTAAAACCAATAGAGGTGTGACCTATCACCAAGGGGGATTAGTATGCTTTGTTTTACTGCTTTTACTGCTTTAATTTCTGCATTTACTGTTTAATCTCATGTTTTACTGCCTTCTAACTTATATGCTTTACTGCTTTTAAACTCATAGTTTTCTTTTATATTGTTTCAATACTTTTTATTTTATTTTATTATTATATGTGTGTGTGTATCTTTTATTTTTTATTATTTTTCATTATTATTTGTATTATTATTATTTTTATTTTTTATTATTATTTTTATTTTTATTTTATTATTTATTTATTTTATTATTATTGAATATTTTAATTATTTTATTATTTATTTATTTATACTTTGTGTTATTTACTTCGTGCCTATTGTTATTATTAAGTTAGAACACAACACACACACACTTACACTTATACATCACTTCACTATGACTACTTACATTTTACCCAGTAGCACTTAACATTTTACACTTATAACATACGCGGTCACACACGTTACACTCTATACTACACATTCCAGCTATCGATTACTTATACACACATTCACCGCATGACACTCACATTCACTATAACACTTACATTTACACTTACACTCACAGCCACACAGATTTACTTTACACACACATCTCTATGACACTTACATTTACCCTTAGACACTTACATTCACTGGGATACACACACACACACACACACACCACACACCACACACACACGCAGCACTCACTTACACATATAACGTAAAATTTATTAAAACATTTTTATGTTTTAAATAAAAACGTACATTTATATTACTCATTTCAAATACAACTAAAATTATTTCAAGTTCTTAAAACTTCTATAAAAGTTTCAATTCTTATTATATCTTTGAACAAAGAATTTATATTAACTGTTAATACTTTGTATTATAAATTGTTTATAAACTATTAAGATAAGAGATACGAACCCTTTTTATGTAAATTTTATTAAAAACATTATATTTTACGTACCTCTAAAGCAATAAAGATTACAGTAAATCAGTAAGGTCAGCCCCTAGCACCCTCTAACACCAAGCTATGCCACGTTTTGTTCATTGACTTACTGCTTTACATCATCTCTAGCCATGTAATAAGAATAAAAATAACAAAATAAGTTCTTCTTCTTCCTAATCATAACATTGTATTTATTGAATATCTTTCTAAGTTCTTACTTTAAAAAATAACAATTTCTCACTTACATTTATATTATTCGATCGATGTCAACTAAACAATATTTTCAAAGTTTTTTTTTAAATAATTCGATTTCTTTAATTATTATTATTATTGTAATTGTTACCCTGTGTACATTGACAATCCATCACGAGAAAACACACCAACCCGCACTCCTTACAGATACGAACCTGACCTCTCGTGCTGTCAAATTTAGGATATCCTTTTTGTATCCCCGGGGCGATTTAGGCCTAATTCCAGGTCAAACATATATTTGCAACTGACCTTTTTTCTCGTAAAAGTGGGTGCCGAAACTACCGTTAGGCCTAAATCTTACGGCCTAAATTGGGAAGCCTTTTTGTATCCCAGGCTGATTAAAGCCTAATACCGGTCAAAAGGTAATTCAGTATAGACAAGAATCGAGATATCAATGTTATTATTATTTATGAAATATATTTCAAACTGAAACATGCTGATCGGTAAGATCCTTTTTTCTCTTAACCTAATATGTTTACCTTTCTTGTGCAGTGGACGGAAAGAACATCTTTATGCTCTATATGACCTCGAATGTGATGGATCGTTAATTATTTTATCGCTTTACGTATGTAAAAAAACATGTTTCTTCTAATCCTTGAACCTAGGGTTCGTTTATTTAAACTCTTAACATAATGTAAATATTTATTTAAGAAAGTAAAAATAAGGAAAATAAATATTACTGTATATAATTAAAGAATTTAATAATCATTTCTTACAATTAATATATATATTATATATATATATAAATAGTTATATATATAATATATATATATATATAATATATATATTATTATAATATATAAATATATATATATATATCTTATTATAAATATACATATATATTATTATTATAGCACCTATATATATAATATATATTAATTAGAAATTTTAATATATAATTATCTTACAATAATATATATAACTATATTCATATATATATATTAATACTAGATATACATATATATATATATATATATATTTATATATATAATATACTAATATAATATATAATATACTAAGGCTAAAATTAAATATATACACATAAATAAAAAATGAGTGTCTTAATATATTACAATGATTTTATATTAAGGTTCACATAATATAATACAGCCAATTTATTATATAGTGTGTGTGTGTGTCTGTACATTACACATAATGTTTATGATTTTTTATTAAAATTCTCTAAATCTTTGCCAATATGCCAATCATTTATATCATTGTCGAGAGTAAGTTTCTGCCCACTAAGCCTCAGTAACACCTTCAGTTAACACATACGTAAAAAGTTCCTGTTCAGATATCATAGGGTATATTACATTTCGGTGGGCAGCATTTCGAAGCATTTTCTTGCCATTGTTTTTCTAAGTAGATTCAAATGAATTTCTTAACGTCTATTAGAAGATTAGAAGTTGTTCGATGATAATCCGTAAGATCATCGATCCAGGGTTTTCTAAATGCGTAGTATTCTGTATAACATGTAGATGAATTACGGTTACGTACAATATAGGATAACACAATCGTCTTCTTCAGCTGCAATAACATTCGCTTACGTACCTCTAAACATATATTTCAGCTGCGTTAGGGCCTGAAATGTAGAATCCAAATGATGTAGGTTCAAATACTGCTGTTTTATTATTTCTCTCCCATAATCTAACTTCCAAACTGATTTGTTTTGAATGTTTATAATATATGCTTAGAGTAAAGTTGCTTTATCGCTGGTCTTCGCCCAGTCTAATAACTGTCGGTCCAGTTAAAGCTGAGAGCTGGTTTAAAGTATATTTGTATCCACTCTTCAGTGTTGATTACATTATACAAAGTAATTTCATCTGACTTCACGAAAATACTTTGATTATAAACAGGCGCTGATTGCGGTAGCACACTTGGAAAAATTCAAATCCATCTGGTTTTCTTTTATATAAGATTGAGACATTACTTTCCTGGATCTTGATTTCCCACTGGTAACTGTCTGATTGATTTGGTATACATTTAGGTGGTTTACAGATGAATATACACTTAGCTGAAAATAGAAACACTTAAATTACAACCAGAGAACTTGTGCACCGCTTACGACGCCAAAACGAGTATGATTTTAAAGTGAGTTTGGATTCTAAAAACACGCATCCTCAAATATTCAAATTTTCCATCCAATCCACAGGCAAGGTTCAGATATATTGCAAAAAACTATGTTCGTTTCACTATACAGAAAAGCGCAGATAAACTATATATTCACACTGTTATTCCTTGAGTGTGCAGCATTCCGACGGTCATGTATGGAGAGATAAAGGATTACTTCACCGCCTCTCACCTCACAAGAGAGAACGTTTAAACATTTACCTTCTTACTGCTATAAGTGATTCTTAGCCGGATCCCAGCGATGTTTCAGATAGAAAATATATTTTATTTATCAGATAATAATAATAAATTGATTCTCGATTCTTGTCTATACTGAATTACCTTTTGACCTGGTCTTAGGCTTTAATCAGCCTGGGATACAAAAAGGCTTAACCTAAATTAGGCCTAAATTAGGACCTAACGTTCAGTTATTTGCACCAACATTTTACAGAAAAAGTCAGTTTGAATAAGTGATATTTTGACCTGACATTAGGCCTAAATCGCAGCCGGGATATACAAAAAGGGACTTATCCTAATTTACAGAGCATCCGAGGTTCAGTTCGTATCTGGAAGGAGTGCGGCGGTTATGTCTGTGTTTCTCGTGATTGATTGTGTCAATCCGTACATCCGATAATAATTAATAATAATAATAAGTAAAGAGAAAATCCGAATTATTTAAAAAAAACTTTGAAATATTTTTACTTAACATCGAGTGCGAATAATATAAATGTAATTGAATAACTGTTATGTTTTAAAAAAAGAACCTTAGAACGATTAATAAAGAATACATGTTATAGTTGAGCAGAGAAGAATCTATATTTTGTGAATTTTAACTATTACATGGGCTAAAGATGAGTGTAAGCAGTTAAGTCAAGATAGAACAAAACATTGCGTGGCATAGCTATCTGGGTTATTGTACGGAGGGGTGCAGGGGACCTTACTGATTTATGATTTTATTGCCTTAAGCGGTGTACACGTGAAAATATGAATTGTTTTATATCCTAAAATATTTTCATAACAATTTTTAGTAAAAGGTTACTTTTAAAACTTGAGACGTTATATTTTAAAATTTTATAAACAAAAAGTCATTAACAGTTAGATAATATGTCTTGATTCAAATATAATGATGATATATTATTGAAGTTTTTAAGAAACTTTGAATAATTTTTAGTTAAATTAGTTAATGGTGCGCATAGAAATTTTGCATCCTCTATCAAACACTGTTTTAATTAAATTATGCGTTTATATGTGTAAGTGAGGTGCTGTGTAGGCGGCGCTGTTGTGTGTAGCTTAGAGATACTGTGCTGTGCTGTAGTGTGTGTGTGGTGTGTTGTATAAGTATAAATGTAATGGTCTACCGGGTAAATGTACAGTGTTCATTTACGTGGAATGTGGTCGAAGTAAATCGTGTCGTGTGTCATGTGAGTGTAAGTGTAAATGTACGTGTCTATGGGTAACCATTGTATCGAGTAGTCATAGTGAATGTGTGTCTATAAGCTATTCATAGTGAATGTGTGTAGTTTAAGCGTAATGGACGCCTCCGTATTGTATAAGTGATAAGTAACGATATCTGATCGGGTTAAATGTATCAGTTCATAGTGAATGTGTGGTATAAGTGTAAGTGTGTTGCTATCTGTAGGCCTACATGTGTTTCAACTAATAATAACAATAGGCCATAGCAAGTAAATCACAACACTCAAGTATAAGTAAAATACAAAATTTAAAATTAATTAAAAATATCTAAATTATAAGAATTAAATATAAAAAAAATACATAATTTTATAAATTATTAATAGAATAAAAATTAAAAATAAAAAATAAAAATAATAATAAAAATAATAAAAATTAAAATACAAATTAATTAATAATAAATGATAAAATAAAAAATATAAACATAAATGTTAAATAAAATATATGAGTTAAAGGCCAGTAAAGCATATGAGTTTAAAGCAGTAAAACATGGAGTTAAAGGCAGTAAAGCAGAAAGTATAAAGCAGTAAAGCACTAAAACAAAAGCATACTAATCCCCCTGGTGTTAGGTAACACCTTTATTGTTTTACTGATTTACTGCTTTAAGGTATGTTAACATGCAAATTATGGAGTTTAAAGCAGTAAACATATGAGTTAAAGCCGTAAAACATGAGTTAAAGCCAGTAAAACACAACGTTTAAAGCAGTAAAGCAGTAAAACAAAGCTATACTAATCTGGTGTTAGGTCCCACCTCTATTGATTTACCTGATTACTGCTTTAAGGTATGTAATGTTAATAAATTTATGCATTGTTAAAGCAGTTAAAAACATATGGATTAAAAGCAGCGGCTTTTAAAACAATGGAGTTTAAAGGGGCATGCTTTAAAACATAGGGTTAGCAGTAAAACATGAGGGTTTAAAAACAGGGTAAAGCAGGTTAAAGACAAAAGGCATACTAATTCCCCCCTTTAATGCACGTCCGAATTTCGTCGTCGTGAACGGTGATCCGTAGAGAGGCACGACCTACCAGAAACGCTAAGCCCGCATATCTTACCCGCGCGCAATTACCTTCAAGAACGACTACACACTTCGAACACCACGCTGAGCCGAAATTTTTGAGTGTTAGGTCAACAAGCCTCTATTTGATTTACTGATATTAATGCTTAAGTATGTAATTGTTAAGTTATTTAGTCAAAATTTCGACTACAATTGTAGTCGGTAAAATAAGAAATGGATTATATAATCCAGACACTCTGGGATTTCTTCTTCTACCATACAATTTTTTAAAAAATTTCTTATAAATTAAAAATATTAAGTAAAAAGTATTAAGGAAAAACTAATGTTAATAAATATATGTGCTAAATAATAGGTCTGTATGTCTGTAATGAGTTAAAGTTTTAGGTTCGCGAAGAATCGTTTTTAATAAAAAATGTTTAAGTTAGATGAAAATTAAGAAATGCATCTGTAACTCATAGTATATCTCATAGTATATTGAAAAGAAATCTTTTGAAATGTTTCCCCCTTGAAATCAGAGTTTGAAACAGGCTAAATATCCTCGTCTTTCGCATCGCGACGTACGCCTGCGGCGCACCCGCGCGCAGTCAGCCCGTCCGCGCGACTTCCGCCTGCGGAGCGCACGCGGCGGGGCGGGAACGCGGCGGGCGGGGACCGCGGCGGTCGCACACCTCCGGCGTGCGGGCGTTGTCAGGGCCTTCGCGCGAAGGCGGAGGGTCGCCATGCGGTCGCCCTGGTGGGCAGCTTAGTGAACTAGGGAAAGACATCAATATTAGCTCTTGTTCTATAATGGTGCGGTAGAGATGATTTCAATCACTTTACTGAGATGGTCTATCAAAGATGAATCAATCAGCTTTGCCATGAATCAAAGAGGAAATAGTTAATAAAGGAGCTGTGCAAAAAAGTAAAATTAACCGTCAAAGTTGAGGCGGCATCATGGTGACGCATTAATGCTGAGACATCAATGCTGAGGCATTAATTGTTGATACGGCATCAAGAATATCGCACACAGTCGTGTGGGGAGTATGTAAACGTAAGTGTGTATCTAGTGTGTGGTGAATTGAGTGTAAGTTGTATATGGTTTTTAATGTAAGTGCTATTATGCGAGAGTTATAGCGCTTAATAGTTCATAGTGTGTATAAGCTTCTAGTGAAGTGTGTATAAGGTGTCATTAGTGTATGTAGATGTAGTGGTGTTGCCAGGGGGCGGCAAATATATATATAAGTATATAAATATATATATATAGTATATAATATAATTATAACTATATAATATCATATATTATCATGTATATTATATATAATAAATCATAATATATATAATATATATATATATATGTATATATAGGCTATAAGTGATAGAAAAAGACTGAACTCATTAAGAGAAGCATGACCTAGCAGGTAATGAAATATACATCAATCGAATCCCCATACCTTTATAACCTAGGGGTAGACACCCATATAGGCTATCGGGCTCAGGGGTAGGTAGAAAAGGCTTCTGAAAAAGTGCACGCAGGTTGGCACTACGTGGGCACTCACCTTGCACTATGTGGCACTCCACTTTGGCACTCATTGCACTCACTTGGGCACTCATGGCACTCATTGCACTCAACTTGGCACTCACCTGCGCACTCACCTGGCATTCATCTGGCACTCATAGAACACGAATAGAACATCCCTAGGTACTTCTTACGGTATTTGAAGCCAATCAAAAGCCATCAATGTTATCGGGCCGTCATATAAATTGACCATGATATCTGGCAATGGTCAAGGGCGAAATATCATGTCGCTAAGCAAGGTCAAGACCTCACAAAAAGGGCTAAGTCCCTAAAGGCAATGGACAAAAAAAAAATACCGTGGGTCAAAATTGACCCGGATGGTACGACCCAAAGTCGTTGACAGTGTGTTGTAAAGCTCCGTCTATGGGGTAAATGTAATTGTCTGTGACATGTGTGTATTAAAGTGTCATAGGGTGAATGTGTGTATAAGTGTAAGTTGTGTGTAAGTGTGTGTGTTGTGTGTGTGTGTGTTGTGTGTGTGTTGTGTGTGTAGGTGTGCGAGTTGGGATAGATCCATACATGCGTCAAGTTAGGAACGAAATATGTGCACGGGTGGGCCACGCGAGTGAGCCAAAAATCTGTGCGATGGGTTCAAAATTGACCCTTGGGTATATGGTAGATTCAAGGTTAGAAATATCATCATGGTCATAACAAGGTTAAGACATCAAAAAAGGGCTAAGCCCTAAAGGGTGGCCAAATTACCGTGGGCCAAATTGACCCATGGAAGACCAAATTGGTCGTGGTTTGTACGTGTGTATAAGTGTTAATGTAAGTGTAAGTTATCTATGGAGGAGTTAAGTGTCATAGTGAATGTATGTATTAAGGTGTGTGTGGTGTGTGTGTGTGTGTGTCGTGTGCGCTCGCGCGTGTATCAGATGTGACCGAAATTTCCTCATGTCAAACAAGGTAAAGACATCAAAACGGGCTAAGCGCCCTAAAGGGTCGCGCAAAAAATTACCGTGCGGCAAAAAAAATGACCATGGAGTTTATGGCATAGGCAGGGGCGGAAAATATCATGGCAAACAAGGTAAACATCAAAAAAGGGCTAAGCCCCTAAATGAAGACCAAAAATTACCGTGGGCAAAAAATGACTCATGGAAGACCAAAGGCTGGTCGAAAAATTAGGGTGGGGTACGTACAACGGTTGCTAACGCAAGCGTTTGGCGCAACCCTTCTTCGAAGGGTTGCCAAAAATCAGGGTTGCTGAAAAAAATTGGGTTCTCAAAAAATTTGGGTTCTCGAAAAATTTGGGTTCTCAAAAAAGGTCAAGGTCAAAAAACGGTCAAGGTCAAAAAAGTGTTAAGTCGAGTCAATGGTCAAGTCATGAACAAGGTGCAAGGTAAGTAGGATTCAATGCCCAAAAAAGATCCACGATGGTCAAGGTCAAGGTAGGTATAGGTCAGGACGAAGTCCTAGAATTCTGCGAGGGTCAAGGTCAAAAGAGTCCGGAAACAGTGCCCTACTACTGGTTTTAATGTAGTTTTTATTGGTTTTAATAGATTATAAAGGCAAAAATCACTTCTGGAAACTGTTATACACTATGTGCTAAACACATTATTTTAAAATTCCTTAATAAATTTCTTTAGATTCTTAAATTTCAAATTTTCTTGATAGCTGTAAACTGGTATAAAATTATTATTATTTTTTTGAGTTTTACACAAACTCATAAAGTAAAAAATAAGAGCGGTGATATAATATAAACTCTATCTGAAAAAAATGGTTTTACTTTATTATTTTAAAAAAAAAGAATTATTATATTTTTCCAATGCCACCCAAAAATATATAATGGCCAACGATATGACTTTATATTTGAACTCTCCTTAAAGGATGACAGATGATAATGACGCACAAAAGAAAATCCGCTGTGCTACGATGCCACATTTCCCACAATCGCTCACACTATCCACATATGAGTTTATTTATAAACTTTTGAAATGTACCGGCATCAATGGATATAAATGAATTACCAAGAGCCAGAACAAGGAATTTTCATGTTTTTGTTTAACCCACCATTCTGGGTTTATATAAAAAAATTTATTAGTATAAAACAAATTATTATACTATTATTATATTATATATATATATATAATATATATATATACATATATATATATATATAATACTGTATAATATACATATATAGTATATTATAATATATATCCTACTATATATATATATATTAGTATATACTATTATTATAATATATTACTAATATTATATTATATATATATAATATATATATATAATAAGTATATATATATATATATATATATAATATTATATAACCGCTATATTATAATATATATGATATATATATATAATATATACTATTATATGATATACTATATATATATATATATATATATATAATATATCTATATTATATTAATATATACTAATATATAAAATATATATCTATATTATATATATAAATATAATATATACTATAATATATATATAGATAATATATATATATATATAATATATATAATATATATAGTAATATATATATATATATATATAAAATATATATATATATACACTATATATATATATATATATTAATATTAAATATATATATAATATAATATTATAATATATAATATATATATATATATTAGATATATATACTATACATAGTATATATTATATATATATATATATATATATATATATATATAGTATACTATTACTCACCCCAATAGCAGAAATTCGCAAGAAAAAAAATTTTATTGCCTCTTCAGCTACTCTTCGATTGAAATATTGAGAAAAACATATCAACATGCTAAAGAATAATCTTTAATAGAAATATATTTTTAAATATTTTATGCATTTTTCTTTTATTGGTTTAAACCATTTTGTGATGGTGGTTTAAAGCCATGGTTCTTTAAACCAATGGGGTTTAAACCAAATGTTTAAACCATGCCCATAAAACTTATATATATAATATATATATAACATATATGTCATATATATATATACTAGCATGATATATATATATAATACTATATTATATATATATATATATATTATATAACGTATATATATATATATAGTATATATAATATATTATATGTACGTTATATATATATTATATTAATATATATATATATATATATATATATATAATTTTACACGCGCGATATTAATGTTAATTAGTTTGTCAGTTATATATTTAAAGAAGTATGAGTAGCCAAACGTGTTTGTAAATTTCTACCGAATGTACTTTTGCTAACGTATGTGGAGAACTATTAGCTAACGAAAAAGTCAACGGAAACCAAATCACTCAATTGTTTATTTCAAAACGCTTATTAAACATTTGATATTTAAGTGTCGCGTTTGGGTCGACCAGATAGGTTTATGGGCCCCACACATAACATGGCCATTAGAGTAGATGTATGTTAATTACCCAGCTGGTGTTAAAAGGTGAAAAAGTCGCATTTGTCCTTTGGCCAGTGCCGATGTATTGAATGGAGCAAGCGGACATCAGATTTTACAGGATTGCTACTTTGCTTAACAGAATGTATGTGGCCTTCAATTCAAAAAACTAGAGGCAAATATTTGCCTCAGTCCGACAATATCTCAGCCAGGAGACCAGTGGCCCGCCATATTGATGAGAAACCTAACTGATTCCAGAATATAACACCGGCTGCTTGAAAGAGGTTCCTGGACCAGATGAAGATTTGTTTGACTCTAATGCTGGAGCATCGGGTGCTGCAGATATGCCATATATCCCAGACGAATCAAATGCAACACCCCACATGATTACGCAACCGGAACTAAAATGATTTAGTACAAGACCTGTATTTGTAAAAACAGCAAGCTGAAATCTTAGGGTTCACAGCCCTGCAGGAGTGGAATTTGTTAGATCAAAAGGTTAATATTAGTATATATAGAAATAGAAAATAGCGATCGTATAGTAGAGAGGTTGCTAGTTAATTACAAGAACTTAGGCTGCAGAATGTCACTAAAAATTACATTTTTACAGATTCTCATCTGACATTTCTTTCCTACAAGTCTCGGGGTCAGTAAGCGATGAACAATGGTGAAAGATTCCACCAAGATATACAGCAGAATGAAGAATACGTTATCAGTCAGATGGGAATAACAGCAATCGATGAGTGATACTGATGGTTTTCTGAAAAAGTAGACAGCACACTTCGACATAAAAGAAAAGTAGTCATCGAAAGTTCAATGTGGCCACAAATTCAGGAAAATTAAGGTAAATATATAACATTTTTATGTGGTAATGCATTATACATACATGTTTTATTACTCGTGACATCATAGCTCTGTAAATTTGACTATAAAATTAATTAATTAATTTGGAAAGTTTAATAATAATAATATATCTTTGTTTCAACATACGCATATTTGGAGGCTATCTAACCTTAACCTTTGGGAAGCTTGTAACTCAAAACTATACGTATACAAGAATCTAAATCATTTTCGCGAATCGCTTCTGAAAATACGTCATAGTTTCGACCTAATCTTATTTCGATTTACGAAAAAATTTCCCAAAATTTGAATAGGCTGTAATAATAATTAATAGATAGATAATAATAATTAATTAATAATAATAATAATAATAATAATAATAATCAATCAATAATAAATAATAATAATAATAATGAATAATTAATAATAATAATAAAATAATAAGGAGTAATATGCATAAGCGAATGCTCGGGTGCGTAAAAATTGAATCCCTAGGGGATTCGATTTTTTTTCGAGGTGCGGTGCGGTGCGGGGCGGTGCGGGACCGCGCTTGCCATGCGAGGGCCATATATATATATAATAATTATACATACTAAACATTAATACTATAACGTATATATTATATATATAATATATATATATAGTACTAATAGATATATAGTTATATATATAGATATATAATGGGCGGTGCGGTGCGGTGCGGTGCTGTGCGGTGCGGTGCGGTGCGGTGCGACGTGGGGCTCTGCGACTAGGAATGACGCTGACCACTGACGGAGATGAAAATTTTATACAAACAATAATATAAAGAAATAAAAATTGCGAAAATAATATAATATATGATAATAAATAATATAATAATAATATAATAATAATAATAATAATTAAAATAATAATAATAATTAATAATACAATAATTAATAATAATAATAATAATAATAATCAATAATAAGTAATAATAATAATAATAATAACAATAATAAGAAAATAATTGAATATAAAATAAATAATAATAATAAATAATAAAAAATATACAGATCCTGGTCCGATCTCACGTTAGGCCTAATCTCGCTCGGAAAATCTGGGAAGCGTCTAAAGGGCGTAAGCGGACATATTTCGCTTCACTCTCGTGGGGGAGTTACCCCTCAGAATCGACCTGAGCGACTTGAAAGATTCGCATGGTTGATCAGTTTTAAATCATGCCAATACCACATATTACAAAAGTTTCATTACGATAACCTAAAACCGTCTTCGAGAAAAACTGGTTGGCTACGCCGTTGGCCCCCTTACTATATAATATAACTTATATATAATATATATATATATATTATATATGAAGTATTGAAAACAAATCCTATAACATTTATTTTGGCAATGTCAGGTATTCTTTTATCACATTGCTCTATTACAGAAACTTTATGTTTTATATATAAATATAATATACTATTTAAAAGTAAATTATAAGTATATTAGTGTGGGATGGTTTAAAACCATTTGGTTAAACCATTGGTTTAAACCATGGTTTAAACCACATAAAAAAACAATGGTTTAAACCCATTAAAAAAACCATGAATAAAAGTATTTAAAAATACTATTTTGATTAATGTTTTTCTTTAGCATGTTGATATGGTTTTTCAATTTTTCAATATGAAGAGTAACTGAAAGCAATCTAAAAATTGATCTGCTTGCATTTTTCAGTATAATGTGAGAATGGAGTATTAATATATATATATATATATATACTTATATATATATATATACTATATATATATATCATAGTATATATATATTATATATATATATATATATAGTATATATATATATATATA
Organism: Trachelipus rathkii; assembly: GCA_015478945.1. Lineage (NCBI taxonomy): Eukaryota > Metazoa > Arthropoda > Malacostraca > Isopoda > Trachelipodidae > Trachelipus > Trachelipus rathkii. The sequence goes on along the minus strand of JABUQX010134406.1, from coordinate 8,397 downwards.
GTATATATATATATATTATATTAAGTATATATAAGTATTATATATATATAATATACTATATTTGTATAAATTTAACATGTTTAAAGCATGAATTCTTTTTTCGAGCTCTTGATAATTCATTTTCTACCCATCGATTCCCACATTTCAAAAGTTTATAATGAAACTCATGTGTGGAGTGGTGTGTGGCCACAACATTAACCAAGCTAGAAGGCAATGACTATAAACTAAGGGATGCTGTTTATATTTGGAAAAAAATATGACATAGCAGAACAGTGTGAGTGTCACTCAACAGAAAGATTCAGCAAAATAAAAAAGGAGGTATTATTACTTGGCAGTAACAAGAACTACTTAATGGCGTATATTTTTTAACCAAGCGATATTCAAAAGCCAATGGAATTTATGGAAATGAGTATCCTGAATTGATGCCCATTTATGTATAAATTTAAGAGCAAATTTTCCTCCATTTCATAAAAGTTACCCATTTGCCTATTTGATCTCTGTTGTCAGCAGTGACTCCATCATCTTGGCACAGACCTTCTCGAAAGAAATAAATTTAGTTGAGTAAGGTCTATTTTCACTAGTTGCGATATTGTCAGAACTGTCATCAAATGGTGGTAATGCCTGAATGGTATTTTCAATCTTTCGACTTGTGCACAGGCAACATTAGAAATTGGAAAATTTTTTGTATAAAAATTCTTAATGATAATTTCAGTTTCGACTTTTAATGGGATGAATCTTCTCTCTCTCTCTCTCTCTCTCTCTCTCTCTCTCCTCTCTCTCTCTCTCTCTCTCTCTCTCTCTCTTCTCTCTCTCTCTCGACTATATAGTATATATATATATATATATAATATATATATATATAATATATATATATGATTAATATATATAATATAATATATATATATATTGTACTATATATATAAGTATATTATATAAGTATAATATATATATATAGTATATAATAATATATAATATATATATAAATTATATATATATAATAATATAATATACTATATATATATATATATATATATATATAGTATATAGTATACTATATATTATATATATATATATAATATAATGTATATTATTATATATATATATAATATAGTATATATATTCCTAGTATTCAAATATAAAGTTAAATAAGAATTCATTTGTATATCATTATAAGTCTCAATTTGAATTAAACTCTTCTTTATGAGTTTTTTTGTTTTTTTTTTTTTTTTTTCTTTTTTTTTTTTTTTTATGAACATAGATAAAGTATAACCTTCTTTTTCAGATAGAGTTTATATATTACAATATACCCTCTTATTTTTTACTTTAGGAGTTTATGTAAAACCAACAATATTAATAATATTCTATTCAGTTTTTTATTATCAAGAAAATTGAAATTTAAGAATCTAAAAGAAATTTATAAGGAATTTAAATATGTGTTAGCACATGTGCATAACAGTTTTTCCAGTAGTGATTTTTGTCTTTAAAATATCTATTTAAAACCTTTAAAAACTACATTAATACTATCTAAAAATTAGTATAAAAAAAACCACCAAAATTAAAAAAAAACACATTGTTTTTTTCTTGGTTTATTTAAACAACCAATGTTTTTGCGTTTTTTTAAAAATAACTATGTTTTTTTCCAACCATTATGAATATATATATACTATACAGATAGTACTACTACTATATACTATACTACCTAGTTATAATATTACTATACTATAATACTATATATAATCGCATACTACTATACTATAATACTATATATACCTAATATATATATATATATATAACTTCATATATATATATATATTAATGGACAAAGTTACTTAACGCGCACACGGAACGGGAGCTCGGATCAAAAAAGATTTGCGAACAGTAGCACTATGATACATAAAATAGATGTTCTAGGGTCGAAATGAATTTTTTTTTTTTTTTACCTGTTCTAGGGCGAAATTATATATAGGTAGTTAGGCGTTAGGTTTAGGTTAGGTTAGTTTGTTAGGTCAGGAAAAAAAAATTCATTATCGACCTAAAACATCTATCTTATGCATCATAGAGGCTACCTGTTGAAATTTTTTTTTGATCCGAGCCCCCGTTCCGTGTCGGCGTTAAAGTAACTTTTACATAGCCTATAACTAAACTATATATATATATATACTATATATATATATATTTATATTAACTATATATATATATATATATACTAATACTAAATATATATAATTATAATTTTAAAAACGTAACCTTATTTATTTAGAAAGTTTTGCTGATATTCTTATTTAAAAAAAAGATTAGTTCTTGGAGTTTTTTTTAGATGTAGAAAAGTGTTCAATAACTTTTTCATTGAAATCTGGTATTTTACAAGAAACATTATTACACTCTCTATTGAAAGCATTCGTTAATTATTAGGCAAGGTTTACTTTTTGCAAAGTTAAACATTTTGATCGAGTGGAGTGAATTGAGTCGCCGTAAAGTCGAGTCACTCGAGAGTCCCCGTGAAGTCGCTCACTCAAGGTCAAACATTGAGTCAGTTTACTTATACTTTGTTTTTATTTTTCCATCTTTTTTTTTTAAATTAATTTATGTATTTACAATTATATATATATGATAATAATATATATATAAATTATAGTAAGTATAATAATATATATATTATAGTATATTTATAAATATATATAGTATATAATATACATATATATATATATAATACTATATATATATATATAGTATATATTATAGATAATAATATATATAATTATATAGGCACTTTCCCTTTAAAGATTGTTACATAAAAATGTTACCATATCGAAGATATCGCTGAACCCTAATCGGTGCTAACCATGACACTGTGGACGTGTCTAACTTATAACTCCAATAAAAGAAGGAGAAAGTTGCCAGCATGTTGCTTTTTATATCAGTTAATTGTTTATATTGATAATTTGTTCGTTCCAGTTTTTATTATTTATTTATTAAGGGGCTCGAGCGGGACGGTGGGACCAGAGTGTGGTGACCGAAGTCCCCCCTTCCGTCCCCCGCTGAGGCCGAGAGAGACCCTGACTCTTTGCATCTTTGCGGTATTTAATCTTAGTATTTCCTTTATTTAAAAAAAAAAACAAAAACATTGCAACCTTGTCGCTTTATAATTGCCTGAAATAATCGAAAAAAATCGATTAAATCGCTCGTTCGATATATATCGTTAACATCACTTTTTAAACGGAAAAGTTCCTATATATATATATATATATAGATTATATATATATATATATATATATATTATATTATATAATATAATAATATACTATATATTATATATATATATATATTAGAATATATATATATATAATATATATATATCTATATATTATATGTTTATATATATATATATATATATATA